>JAABLK010001073.1:0-11536 GCA_012295415.1 Phytophthora chlamydospora | reverse complement strand
ATATTGTTAAATGAGTTTTTTTACGATCTAACTTATGTTTATTTAATAGGTGTGGAAGCCCAGCGTTGACGGATGTCGGCTGCTCATCTTGGATAGCCTTAAAGTCCACAAGATGGCCTCAGTGCGGACTTCACTCGAGCAGTGCTGCACGCAGGTGCAGTTCGTGCCGCCAGGCATCACAGGCCTGTGCCAACCAATGGATGTGGCAGTAATGAAGCCATTCAAGGACGCTTTTCGGTACGTTAACGTTGTTGTTACGTTTTTAAATGTTTTAACTTATTGTGTTGCGTGTTATATCATTATTAGGAGGATCTATCTCGAGTATCACCTTGACAATCCCTTTCCGACCTCGACATCGGAGAAGAGGGCGCTCATCTCGCGCTTCGTTGTCAAGGCGTGGGATGCTGTCAAGCCCGACACGATTGTGAAGGGATATGCGCGAGCAGGGGCGATACCAACGGGTCCCCGTGACCAACACGGTCGTTTCCGTGTGGCTGCTCTCGTGACGGATGCAACAATAGTGCAAGATGACTGGATAGATAGAGCTCGCAATACAAGTTCAATTGCATCTGAATTTTACAATCAAGTCGTAGCTTTTCATGCGAAGGGGTGACATCTCTATTGCCAAGTAGAAGCTGTCTGTTTTCTGCATGTTATGTTGATGTTATTACGACTGTCGCATTGAATCCGTTTGTCTTACTGAATCCGAATTTTACGGTATGTGCTAGCTGTAGTCGACGATGCAACTGCCTACAAATGGTACTTTGTTATGAAGTCTCTTAAAGAAGTGGGAAAATTTGTTAAAGTACTCATTACACAATTGGAGAAACAATTCCCGTTCTAACATCTCGGTCGCCTGGGCTCCATCGAGTTGCTTTTGAAGGGGCGATCGCAAGAAATTATGTGCTCCACACAATTTCTAGCGCGCGCCCCCCTAACGACCTTTGCCAACCATCGAAGACGTCAGAGCCGCGGAGATTCTGAACTCAGATCGAGCTCTGCGCGCACGTGCCGTCAAGGCAAAGAAGCATGTGCAACGTAAGTCATGTGAATTCGTGGTACGCACGCTAAACCTAACTACCGTGTCATTTTCCCAGATAAGCCGTGCGGGCCCTGCGCATACAGCAGGCGGCCCATGCGCGCAGATGCAAAGCGCTGAAGCCGAAGAAGACGTCGTAGGCGTAGCGGTGGGTTAGCAAGCTACCAAGAAAAATTTCATTTTTTATCACTCACTCTTTATACAACTCATTATGCTTGAAGTGGCCTATTTGAAGAGCTTTCTTGGCGTGACCTTGCGATCTGTACCCGCTGCCTCGTCCCGCCTGGCGAGGGCTTCGCACATCATGTCAAATCCAGCATCTGCTCGAATGCGCAGCAAGAGGTCGGCCTCGAACCTTCCTGGCACTTCGTGAAAGCGACGGCGGCGAGCTTTGTCAGCACTGAGAGCGGCCTGGGTTCGGCGGGCTCGCTCGCGCAACCGGCTTTTAATCATGACAGCAAGACGCTCCTTGGACGTGGCGCCAGACTTGGTTTCTGGTTTCGACACGGAAGGGTCGGTGGGAAGTCCGCTGTTGCTGGGCGTATCGAGCTCACCATAAGCCTCGCAACGCTGCGTCGATGATCGGCGCTTTGATGAGCTTGACGGCGCTCCGTGGGCGCTAGTTAAGCGCTTTGTTGCCGGGCTGGTATGGTAGTCAAGGCTTCGACGCAAAACTTTCGGCGGCGCCAACTCTGCTAGCGGTTCACGGGTAGGCTTTCGCTTTCCTGTACACGACTCGGAAGAGGGTAAACAATGGCTCATGTGACAGTTGCGAAGTCGGGAGCAGATCCAGTAGTGATCAACCAGTTCCAACCGAAGGCGCGTCAGAGCCGATTTAAATGACCCGTCCGATTTTGTAGGACCCCTCCAAAGCGAGTACAATCTAAGTGAGATTCACGAACGTGGTTGTAGCATTTGATTGTGTACCAGTGCAAGCTGTTTCATTTCTACTATGACTGCAAATGCCACGGCCCTCGTATTTGCAACTGCATTTTCAATTCGCGGTTCTTCTTCGTTAAAAGCGGAACGGGCATTCGACGAAGAAATCAATTTTGCAAGTGTTAGCGGAGTAGTGAGCACGATATCGTTGCGATGTCGTACTCGTGAAAGCGCCACATAGACAAACGAAGCATTTGGGATGGAGTTAGCATGAAACACGATCTAAGGCAAGTCAGACCTTGCACTTTGTGCACCCTCATTGCGTAAGCTAGACGCAACGGGATACCGTCGTGTGATACACTCAAGTCGCTGGTTGTCTTACTCCACGTAGTTCGCCTGGGAATTACTGGGATAATGTTGGCCACGTCAGGTAAGAACGAGGGACCAATGTACGTATCTGTCATTTGTACCATAATTATGGGTAGCTCGTCGTCAGAAGGAAAAAGAAAATCATAGATTACACCATCGGTTCCATTACACAGCCCGGCAGATTCGTCAACATTGAAGGTCAGTACAACGGGAGCACTGACAGCGATCTTCACGAAGGTGCCAACAACTCGATCTCGACTGGCGTTAGGTGTCTTTGCATCTCGAATTAAAAGTTCAATTGAGAGACTGCTAATCACTCGTTTCTTTGCTAGTCTTTTGAGCTGTACTTTATGCTTTGAGCGAATGTGGACAGTCGATGAAGAAGTTGCTTCTAGACTGCGAGCATTTGTATCGTTGACGTCGGCATTTGTGTAGGCGATGTGCTTTGCCACTGGAGCCCATGCCGGCATTTCATTAGATTTGCGGTACCTAGAATTGAATAGTGCAACATCGTCTTCCGTGGAGCAATTACAACATAGGCGACGTAATGCCGCAAACCATTCTGGATCAGACTTTCCCTATTCTGAGATGTTAAGGTGCAAACGTTTGATATGATTTCCCATAATTCACGCCCGTGTCGCTAAATGGGATTAGTTATCTTCGCTATCGCCATTGGAAGCGCAAACGGAACGACCGGATCAAGCTGGGCTCGGTCGCCGGTGAATATAACGTCTCGACTTCCAAAATCCAGGTGACTGCAGCGTGGCCATATTTCTCGCATTCTTTGATCGATCCAGTACAACATACCACACGAAATTACACTAAACTCGTCTATAACAACCAAATGAACGTCAGCAAACTCTTCTTGCAGCCTCTTCAGCTTTGTTTGACCGCCTGTTAAAGTAGATAGAGGGGCATACGAAGAGGAGAACGCATTTCAAGAAAATGACGTTAGTTTCAGCGCCGAACATATAGTCCTTCCCTTAATAGTGAAGGCCGCTGTGCCTTGGTGAGCTAGAAGAAGAATTCGTTTGGAGTTTCGCCTCGATGCTGTATGCTCTCCGAAAACGCAATGCACATCTGTTACAATGTCACGTATCAGCCAACTCTTCCCGGATCCTCCTTCACCGTGAATGATCATGTGTAAGGGCGCACACGGAGTATTTTCAATCGAGGAGCCAAAGCGCTGCCGCGCCTGGCACATTGCTAGCGCAAACGGTATCCACTGCAAGTCGTCCATGCTCTCACAAGCGTCGTCACTATTGTTAGTGCGAGCAATAGGATACACATAGCGACTTTTGAGGACATCAATACAGTTTATCCCGTTTCGAGTGCGTGTAGCACGTCGCTGCAGTTGGATACTAGGACGGACAACTTCCTTTATGAACACTCGTGCCCGCTGAATTGCATCGAGGCCATATGGATGCTTCGATACCCACTCAACACCGTGCTGAGCACTGCTGCATTTATCGGTTTCTGTGGCCTCGTTACCATAAACAACTTCTTCGTCGGAGCCATGGCCATCGGCCTCAACGAAAACATACTCAGACGGTGGTAACACAGTGATAGCTTGACTACTTTGATCAGCTTTTAAAGCATCTAGACCTCTTTGGCGTGTGATAAGCGAGCTCGATTCCTGTTGAAGTTCCGTCATAATACTCGCCTCCTGCTCGCGTGCAAACGCAGCTACACAGTCGTCATCATTTCCCGGTAGATCACGTATTGCTCGCCACGGCTTGTGTAGGAATAGCTCAGCGAAGCTGAAGTCGGGTTTAGCTGCGTCCGGTTTTATCCACGGAGTTCCTCGGTCAACGTGGGCTTTTGTTCGCAGCTTAATGTACCTATTGGCATCAGCTCGCTACCAGCAATTGGCGTTTGATTGAATAGCTGGCATCTTTTCTACCGGTTCGTAATTTTCCACAAATGATGCAAAACTCATTTCCTTAAAATGAGGTATTGGCGGTCGAGCCATGCACGCAGCTTCCATGGGCTCAATTCTGATATCATTGTCCTGAATGTCACCGCTTTGAAGATCATCCCATTCCGATGCATCAATTATATTGTACCTTTGGGTATACCGCATTACCTTTACTCGCGTCACTTGCCGTGATTTCCCGTGCAAAGGTAACTCTCTAAGCAAAATGTAGTACGTTTCCTGCGCGCTTACTTCGCGAGTTGAGAGACTTGCATTTGCAACGCGCTTCAAGATGGCGTGGTGGGGAAGGTTAGGGTCACAACGCTTAACTGCTGCCGCAATGATCTTTTTAAATCGCAGTGTATCGGGTTCTGTTTTACTGACATAAGCCGCTGTATATTCATTATAAAGGCATAACCAACAAGCTGAATATCCGTGTTAGCGCGCCAGGCCGATACAAGACTCGGTGAGTAGTTGTTGATTGTCGGCACTTCTCTTTTCAACTGCAATCGAACTGAGGCCACACCATCAGCCGTCTCACTTACTTCAACCTCAGTTTTCTCTCGCAGCTGCTTAGGATAGCCGAATCTGCACGTGTTTGACTGTTTCCTGATCTTCGACCCAACACCATACAAATGCTGCTGTACCCTTTGCACAACTCGAGCTAAATCACAATACCAAGAACTTGCTGTGTGTTTTGGTGGTCTAGTTGATAATATGTCGAGTGGAATATTGTTTTCACGAGCGCAAGTATCACATGTGCACGATTGAAGCTCTTCGGAAGGTTTTGACAACACAGATATGACATTGTCAACGTAGTTAGCTAGCTCAAGCCGTCCTATCTCGGACTGCGCAAGTTGTAGCAGGTCTGGTGCGTCTTTCACCCACAGTAACGCGTGGATATGAGGGGATCCTCTCTGTTGGAACTCAACTCGCCAAAAGTAATCCGTTATCTCGCCTAGCGGTTTTGCGTTCCCTCATAATATGTGCTCAAAGAACGCGTTGAATCTCCGGTTGAAATGCCGAGCAGCAATATCAGGATTTCTGAGAGGTAACGATGCCTCTCTTTTGAATTGAGTTTACGTGCATCTTCTAGTGTCAATTTGGGGTTAAAAGTTCTGAAAAAGTCTGGTCATACTGTATCTGCGGCACTGAGAGTCAAAGCAAATGTTGGCCACCGTGTTGGTAAGGATCGATTACCTTGCATACTCATGACGTCATCTTGTATATTCGCTCAGTACAGTCCAGTGCCCCGAACGCTTCTAAAGAAGAGTTTTAGCGAATCTAACAGTGCCATTGAGCGGCTAATTTCCTCGTTTAAATTTTCAGAAGACCCAGAGATATCTGGTGTTTCTGAAAGAGCACTGGGTAGTCGAATCCGCCGAACAAGACCATCAATCTGCCGACGCTGGAGCAGGTTTAGGCAGATAAACTTAAAATTGCGATGAATGACAAATCTGCGGTCGTGACATTTCATGAGGTGCGCGCAGTAGTCCGCCAGTGAATAGTCGTGGCTTCGGTTCTCTACGTCGAGCAACGGATTGTATCCCCCTTCTCCATTCGGAAACAGTGTCGGGAAGCAGTTCTGCATTAACATCTGCGTCGTGTACTCATTTATGAGGTCTGTTTGACACTGCAATTCGCCAACCAGATACAGTGAATCACCTGTCGCAGTGTTGACAGCATCTATTATCCTTTCAGCCTCTGTACGGCCATCGTTTGCATCGACCTGAATCTCAAACGAATCTTCGTAAATTATACTAGAATTTGGCGTATTTGTAGACAAATCAGACGAGTGGATACGGAGGAGTCGTTGCCACCCATGGTTTGAGCAGTGCTACGAAGTGAATCGGATTGTTTGTCATAGTTTCCTTCACGAGGCCCGTCTTGCCGAGCATTGCTCATGAGCTCGGCCTCCTCGTCCTCCGTCAGTTCTAAAGTCGGAATATCATCATTTTGAGAGAATGTATCTAACATAGCCATATTTCCCTCTGAAATGCAGATATCCCGGTAGAGCGGATTGTTAGTGATTAACCAGTTCAGCGCACAACGTACCAAACCCGGTCGAATCCGCGCAAGTGCTGCACCCGGATTATGCTTTGACTGCAACAGTACAGCACCACACTCACTTATGGGCATTGGCAAGGACATGGAAACCTCGCGAACATCATTCCAGTAGTTAACAGCATTGCCTCGTGTAAACTCTTGCTGATCACTGTACAAGTTAATGCACGAAGTGAAAGACACGCCTAGCCCGATAAGTCGAGACTCCAACCAGTTCAAGACGGCTAACTCACCTGGCACCGGACCGATACGAAATCCGCTTGCTCGGCAGAACTTCGGGTTTCTCCCTTCAGCAGTGAGTTGTTGCAGCGGCAACATATAAACACGCAGCTCATATCGTTGGTAGATGATACAATGGCTTCCTCGATCACCTCGCATACGACTTGATCCCCTGGTACAAACATCTTGCGCACTGCACGCGTTGCTTGAGCTAGCTCTCCACAGCTGCCACAGATACGAAGAAAGGCCTCATCAATCGCAGCAAAGATGGCTGCATAACAGTACATGATTGTTATTGATACTGGTTGTTTGACCGGCAGCTCCAGCAGCCTTACCATCTACATCTGCATCCAACGCATCTGGATTGAGATTGTCTAAAACGAGGCGGTTTCTGCGTGACTTGGCTGATGGTAGCTTCTGGACCTCAGCGTTCCTTAGTTTAGTCTCAACTGCGCGCAGTTTGCGAGCATCCGCTTCTCGCTCTTCTAGAGCCACGAGTGGTGGTTGCAAACGTCTCCGTTTGCGAGGACGATGCGTTCTCGTCGACTTGTTTTAGAGCTGCTGTTGCCACCTTGGACACGCGTGCCGCTGACTTTGCCATCTTCAATTGCCGAATGAGTCTGCGTACCGCTATCATTTGTTTGGATAGGAACCGCCTGCAAGTATAAAACTTAATGGGGATATCCATGGAACAGGGTCAATAACGCCAAGCCTCACCGCCGTTTCAACGGCCATGATGCGTAGCATCATCAGCTGCCTCATGAACAATACGCTGAATGTGAATATTCGAACGATGCATTCTTGACGGCGCAGCTTCATCCATAGATTTGCTAGATTTCAAACAATTGCATGCTGTGAAATTGCCAGACATACGAGCGAATTGCTGAGTATTTTGCCCGCTAATTACATGTACCAGTGATGAAGGGAAATTGCGAACTGGGTCTAGCACTAAGACTTTGCATGTGCGATTAATTTATGGCATCACACCACACGCACATCATTTCTGCTGTACAACAATCCGTCAGAGTTTGTGCTCCAATCAGAGAACTATTCAAACGTACTGAGCGTCCGAACACCGCGCCATCGTACTTGAAAGTGATCTCAGTTCCATGCCCAATGTCCTCCAGTGCAAACAAACCACAACAGGTTTCACCACCCACGTCCCACTTCTGCAACTCGGTGTTGGGGGCGCAGCTATGGTTGGCAAACCTCGCCAGGGTACCTTTGCGTCGAGCATCTATCACTTCGTGCGCATTGAGGGCCACTCCATAGTAGTTCCGCGCGCCAACAAGTGCCTGCACAAACGATTCATCAGTAGCATTTTACACGAATAAAGGGACTTCGGTCCATACTTTCCTTCTCGCGCAACCTGTACTCCACCCTGGAATTGACTTCGCCGGCGTATTGAATGACAAAATCTCCTTCACGTATGGATTGGTCCGCAAAGAGGGCAATTCCCTTTGTATCGGAATGCTGCAAGAATAGCCGAATCGATTCACCGCCTTGAAACCGCTGATTGCTGTACATTCTTCCACTGGGGCAGTGACCTACGACGCACTCCACTTGCGTCTGCAACGAGATACATAACAGTACGTGCAATTTGACTCGAAGAAGAATATTCCTTACGCTGCGATGCTCACTCCCCCGTTGGCCTCTCGAACAATTTGCGCGTCACACGAACACAGAGGGGTTGTATCCTGTTTCGAGCATTTAGCATTGCACAATAGATAGCATGATATAAGATCCAAACGTACCTCCTGTAGCTCACACCGTGGTCGACACAAATACTCGTTCTGCGCAATCGGCTCGAACTCTGCATAAGCTTGTACGATTGATCGTCACTCATTCAACTAAAGCCACTATGTTACAGCATTCCTCGTAAAACAAAACAAAACACACACAGCAAACACCGTATCAACGAATCAGTGAACCTTGCTTGCTTGTACCTGTCACCTTCACTTCCCTTGAAAAAATACTCGAGAGGCTGCTGGGCAAATCGCGTTTTCGGCATATCGACCGATAGGCAAATCTTAAAGTGACTCGACGGTCCGCTGCAGCGTGCTGCCGTGGCAGCCAGCCGACGCCGCTTCCATAACGTTTTGCTCCAGTATTTTCCATCAACAATTCATTATGTTGCTTCTTCCGCTATTCGTGCTTCCGTGCATGCTACGTATGAAGGCTAAATGCAAGAACACTACCTGCTCCTACATAGATACTACCCTTCAACTTGAGTTCGTTTCCTACAGCACTAACGGAGAAACGCGCCCTCATCCTTACTCGTCGTCTTCGTTCATGCCGCCGTCCTGCGTTCCATCATCCAGGCGCGCTCGCTTGGCAGTAGAGAAATCAGGAAACTCCTGGATCAACCCGGGGTTCGACGCGCCCATGGACTGCACGCTGCCTTGCAAACGGTTCCGGTAAAACTGGATTGAATGCACGTTTTTGAACTCGTACCCCCCGCCAATCTGAAAACAAGGCTTCCCGGTCGCGTGGTTCCTAGGGTCCCAGATCGTCAGCTTCAACACATGAGCATCACTTCGAGCCTGGTCCATCTTCGCCAACTTGAGTCCGTACGCTTTCATGTGCGCGTGCATGCACCCGTCCACGAGTGTTAAACGCGTCCCTTTGTTATTGACGAGCCTCTCCGATGACAGCACACACATGACAACGGACACGTTCACGTTCTCGGTCGGGGATTCCGTTTTCACAAAATCACGGAGCTTGTCGACGGACGTGTAGACGTTCATCTGCTCCTCAGTTCGCTGCTCGCGTAGCTCTTCGTCAGCTTCTGCCAATAGTTTTGCAGCTTCAACTTCATCATCACTGTGGTCGTGTCCCATCGCGGAGTCTGCTCTCTTGGGCGGCAGTCAGCAAATTCACAAGTGAGCGCTCCCTTCAGCCCTTTCGTGGGATCTCATCTTCTCCTCCGGTAAGACGTTCCTACCCTTTCGAATCTTAACTCAATGAAATTCCACCATCGGCTTGAATTGAACGTTACGGCGTAACTTACGCATACTTCTAGTAACGCTCCAACAATTCCCTATCTGCCTGTAGGCGATCATGCGCAGCCACATGTCTTCGTGGTCGTTGCCACGCGCACCATGAACTCGTGATCGACACCACGAGAACGGACCGTGGACAAAATCGTGCAGCAAGCCCGCTGCGCTATGCAATTGCAACACTAAGTCAATCCCACTCCATTACCTCCAGCCAATTCAATGCAAATTCCTCACCAGAAGCTGCGCATCTCACTGCTGAGCTTGGCACGCTGGTCGTCTGCAACTGTCATTCAAGTCATCAACGACAAACCACCGCAACCCCATCGCTGTTCAGGAAGTCTAAAAAGTGTCAGTTCGCCCACTCGCGTAATTACGCATGTACCATTTTAAATCATCATAAAACTATGCAGGTTTCGCTACATATTATTCCCCTAATAAGGGTTTTTTAAGCCCACCTACTCCTGCTACAAGCCAAACAAAAAGTGCTGTTTTCAGCCTTTTCTGAGGCGCCGGGTGCAAACGGTCGTTTAGTGCAGGGCTAAAAGTTGCACTCTTTTTAGTGACCAGTCGTCATTGGCGACGCCTCATCGACAGCCTGAGCAGACAGCGACCCTTCGTCCCTATCTAAAACTGTTCGTGAACCCAGGTTTTGTGCGCTGATTTTGGCCCCTAGGAGAGCGATTATAAAACGCAAACCTAACCCCTTTTCAAGAACTAATGCGTACAACCTCGTAAAAAGTAAATGCGCTAAATACGAGTACAATACGAGTCACATGATTATAGGGGGGGCTTCGCCCCAATAAAGTAAGACAGTTAAGGACCGATAGTGGATCTGAGTTTGTCAATGCTGTCTTAAAAGGCTACTGTGCCACAAATGGATTAGTCTATCGGCAATCCAATGTTGAGTCACAAGAAGAGAATGGGTCTGCAGAAAGAGCCCATCAAACACTAATGGGAAAGGTAAGGTGTGCCTTAATTGGTTCTGGTATGCCAGCGAAATGGTGGCCAGAAGCGCTACTGTATATGACAACAGTGAATAATAGAATTCCAACTGCTAGGTTACATGGCAAAAGCCGATATGAGGCTTTGTTCGGAAAGAAACGGAGTGGGATTCCTCTTCAAATTTGGGGAAGCACCTGCTACGCTCATGTGCCCAAAACAAAGCGGGCAAATCCGAAGTTCAGTGAACGAGCTATTGAGTGTAAACTACTGGGATTTTCAGACAGTTATAAAGGGTATCGACTGCTAGATCAGAGAGACAACCGGTATCTAATTGCTCGAGATGTAAAGTTTGGAATAAACTCAACCGAAGGTTTGATCAAAAAATCATTCCCTTCCGAAGAAATTCAGTCAAGTGCGAAATCCATTGCAGAGGTGTATGAGTTAGGCAAGATACCGCGACAGGATAGTACACAAGTATCGCACAACAAGACAAGAGTCGATACTAATATCCCCGCAACAGTTGAGAGTAATGAGGCAGCGGGAGATGCAGAGCATCGGGTGTCGGTTCCCCCAATCCCGCGAATCCGACGCAAGAGTATCCCCAACTTGCGCCTTCGGGATTATGTAGTATCAATCAATGCTGTTACTACTAGCACCAAAGTGATACCAACTCCACGGTCACTCGAAGAGGCAAAAAGAGGCCCTAATGCCAAACAGTGGGAGACCGCAGTGCAGGTTGACTATCAGGCACTGGTTGCAAATAACACTTGGAAAATAGTATCAGTTGCGTTGAGGTTGCATGGTTAAAGACAAGACTAGGACACGCCGCAATAATGCGACGCAAGCACAAGTAAGGGACCCCATTGACCGCATCTAGGAAGAGAGGGGCAAGCCCCCGCCATGGTGTATGGCACTTTGGACCACCACTCCCAAAATTCTGGATAGGAGTTACCACAGGATTGCGGAGACCAACCTGGGCGTTTTTCCTGCGTTTGACCAAGCGACCACGTGCAACATACTCTCCCACTCCCATTGTCCTGCCCGTCGCCCGGTCCCCCAGACGCCGCTCCACGCAGAGTACAAGCGGGAGCAGTGCAACGCAAGAGAGCT
>JAABLK010001072.1:1238-11575 GCA_012295415.1 Phytophthora chlamydospora | reverse complement strand
GCCGCGGGCGACCTGGACGCCCCGCACACGCCGCTGCGCAAGCGCGCGCGGCAGAGCGCCGAGAGCCCGCAGAGCGCCACGGACCCCATCGACGGCCTCACGTTCCAGAGCCGCTTCGACCTGATGGAGGTCCAGATCCTCGAGGTGCTGCTCTTCGACGAGTGCGCGACGTCGCGGCCGTCGATGCCCGAGCTGACGTTCAAGGAGGAGCTCGCGCTCGGCGGCCCCGTGTCGCCTTCGACGCCATCGATGGCTCCCGTGCCCGTGTTCGACAGCGCCTGGTCCGTGACGCTCTAGCGTCGGTCGACGTCTGAAGAACCACACACGCATATGGATGGACGAAAACTATGTACAAACGAACTACTGCATGTGATGAAGACCTATAGCATACTAAATACCAGCCCGTCGATTCGTACACGCCCAACCAACTTGTATTATATCCAGTGACGTCGTTGATCACTGCGCGAGGTGCCATTCATTTGCGGTGTATTTATCGAGATGGTGCTCATTAACATGTACTTCTACTAACTTGTTTCTAAAGGCTGGCGGGGCTATCTATCGCCAGAGCTTGCCGCGGCGTGGCAGCTAGCTTGCTTGTTCATATTCAACGTGCAGTTTATAAGCCGAGCATAACCACGGGACTGCTTCCATGTCGGCCGAGGAATTTCTTGGTTCTCTGTGTTGTCTACCGGCCTTTTAGGCGGTGCGGCCCGTGCCCAGCAGCGCCACGAGCAGCTCGATGTCGTCCTGGTTCAGGTCCACGGGCTCCTCGAGCGGCTCGGGGATAGTATCCCACATGTCAAGGTTGTCGTCCGTGTCCAGGTCGAGCGGGATCTCGGTCTTGAGGAACTCGTCCAGCAGCTCCATGGCCTGAATGTCGTCGCCGCTGAGCTGGATGGCTGCGAGCCGTTCTTCCAGCTGCTTTTGGCGCCGCTGCTCGCGCAGACGCTGCTGCATGGCGCGTTGTGTGCTGTTGGCCTTGAGTCGGTGTTCCTGACAGAGCTTGTGCAGAGCGCCGTTCCGCTTGCGAGCTCGCTCGTTCGGGCACGGCTTGCTGCGGTAGGTGCATCGAAGTTCACGCGGGACGTTGCTGCCGTTCTGGCTCATGCTAGTAGTGTTGCTGTTGCTGTTGCTTGTTCAGCTCGAGGCAAATGGTGGAGTGTCTTCCTACCTGCCCACTCGCCACGCGATCGCCATTTTCATGAGCATGAGCAGCGCTTGAGATGGAGCTGCAGTGCTTGTGTGTGTCTCTTCAGACTCGTTGTGCAGCCGTTGAAGGGCCCCACCGAGGAGCTCGGCAGTGACGAGACACTTTGGATCCTCTTAGTCCGCCCCAGTGACGGATATCCCTCGCTGAATCCACAGCAAATATCCCTCCGCAAGTTTGACCGGGATAAAAAAAATCGGTTCACGACCGATCTCGATGCAACGAACGGTGCTCGAGCTCGACGCCGACACCAGCGTGGATATTTGAACGGGCAACGAGCGAGCTTCATTCACGCGCCTTGTCCGAATTGCAAGCAATGTCCACGTAGCATTGCCAATGCTACGTGGGCTCACACACAGTCCGTGAGTAACGCGGGCTAAGTAAGCTGAGCGCCGGGCGCAAGGAAGCGCGAGCTACAGCATTGGCGATGACAATCTCTAAGCACGGCAAGCGCTCGCCATCAGCCCAACATCGGCCATTATCTCGCGCGAAGACCTTCATTGTCGCCTTGGCAGAATGCCGCCAAGCATAGCGCATCAACAGCGCGTCGGATGCACGCGCATGGAGTCTCAGTATCAAGCCTCAGGCTAGGGGCAATGTGGCAAAACCTCCACTATCTAGTATATGTGTATCCAATCTCTTCACTTCAACTAGGGTCTTACAATCTTAACGTAAAGAGCTGCATGAAAACGTATACCTGCCGAAACCGGCGCACCCACCCATATGACCTTCCCGCTAGCGGATCCCTTTGCAACGTTCGGCGAACAGGTTATGACCTCACTAGGGTATCCGCCGACCTGCTTGCCCACCGAGCCTGGATTTGAGGTGGCTACGCACAGTGCCACAATGCATTGCGCTCTATAGCGCGCACTGCTTCCTAGCAGGTCGGCAGGAAGCTTTCGAGTGTCTTCGGCGATCCGGTGACAGTCATTGCAGCATTTCCACCAGCCCCCTTGACACAGCGGAAAATAGTGCGCCCACGCTCTGCAAATAGCGGGTCACGATGGCTGCAGCTTCCAGCACTCGATAAGACTTCATCCCTGCAGCCACCACTTCAACATGGCAACTAAATTTGGTTGGCGTAGCTGCCCTGAATAGCTCTTCCTGCATGATCGGCATGAGCCGACGATGGCGGTCAAGCTCAAAAGCCATCTGGCGCCTCCGCCAGCAAGCTTCATCTCTTCTCAGAACCCCCTCAATGCAACTGGCCACCATGCAGGACATGGACTCGGACCTGCTCAACTTTGACGCCTTCTTCGCGCCCAACAATGACGACGACGTCGCTGGTAAGCCTCGAAAAAACAATCGACAAGCACGAAAATTATCAGAAAGGTTTTCTAATGAGGTGCACCATTCAGATTTTTGGGACCTAGCGGCGAATACGGGTGTAGGACAGGATGATGATCTGCTCGACGCAGCAGGACTCGAGCCACTCAGTCCGATACTGAAGGAAGAACCTCATGACGAGCAGGACCAATTTCAAGTGAAACAGGAGCCTGGAAAGAAGCACGGGCTGAAGCTCGACACCAACCTGATCAACAACTCGAAGGAAGGGTGGCTTGCTCAGTATGAGAGCGCAAAGGCGAACGGAACGCCGACGGCCACGTTACCGGCTCGCTTTGCGCTGCTGTCCACGACGTGCGTGTACGAACCGGGATTCACGACCTCCCCGCGTGGCAAGCGACGTATCAGCCAGACGCAGGCAGAAGCGTTCGAGCTTCAAGATGAAGAAGAAGAAGAGGAGGAGGAGGTGGAGGAAGAAGACGAAGAAAGCGGTACTGCTGAAGACGAACCGTTCATACTTTCAGGAGACGAAGACTACAACATGCCAGTGTTTACTGACGCCGAATTGTCAGCAATGGTGGAGTCGCCGTCGAAAGTCTCGACGGCGTCGACCTCATCTGCAGCGCCGTCTCCGTCGCGTGGCCTCAACGACGCCATGCCCCACACCAACCCGCTGTCGACGGACCACGTCCCGGACGTGATCAGCGTGTTCAACGCCATGTACGACAGCTCGCAGAACTTCCTCGCTGCGCAGCAGCAAGCGTTTGACCTCACGAACGGAAGCAGCAGTGCTGTATTAGCTAGTCAAGCGATGTTCTCTAGCGCTGCACTTCCAGCGGCAACGACGGCATCAAGAACTGCCACGACAAACGCGGCTCCATTCGACTACTTCTCACCCTCGGGTTATGCCGAGGCAGCGAACCAGTTCTTGGGCAGCTATGGCCAGCAGGTGCAGCCGTTCTTCCTGAACCCGGATGCTCTTTCACCCGAGACGAAGGCCACTCTGTTCCCAGGCCACCAAGGCCAAGCCACGAACGTCCAGCTTGCGGCGGCGATGGCCATGGCCAACTCGGCCGCTGCCATGAACACGATGCGCAAAATGAACGCAAGTTACGCGGTGCCGATCGCTCCGATGCAGCGGCGAGCGGGATCGCTGCCTCCTTCCACGCAGATCAAGGCGGTGGCTCCGCTGAAGCCGAGGCTGCCCGTCCAACGTGCAGCATCGGCGACGTCCGTCGTGTCAGCTGCAGCTTCATCTGCCAAGACGACGCGGCTCGCCATCACGCCGGACATTGCAGACTTCAAGCTGGTGCAGATCTTCCACCAGTTCTGCGACCCCGTGAGCAAAGTCTTGACGCTGTCGCGATTCCAGCAGTTGCTGCTGCACCACCAAGTGAAGGAAGAGGCCGCGGGGTCCTCGAGTAGCTCAGCAGATAGCAAGCACTCGAGTGACGGAAGCTGCTGCGGATCAAGCGCCTCCGCTGCAAACCCCAACGTAGTGGTGACGCCCGACGCTCAGACGCTTTTCAAGGCGCTGGATATCAACGAAGTGGGCGCTTTGGATCTCGAGCGCTTCATGCACTCGTTCCAGATCTGCAATCGCTGTACGGAAGCCAAGCGCCGAGCGCACCAAGCGCTGTGTGCCAGCCAAGGCCAGACGTTCACTCCCACGGCGTTGGAGAGGCAGTTGATGGAGGATGTGGCTCCGGTCGTCGTGCGTGTGGTGCCCACGCGCTTCGAGGGCCACAAGGTGAAGAGCTGCGAGCACTACCAGTGGACATGGTGCGAGGGCTTCGAGAAGACTGGCAACGAGAAGTGTCGCGGCACCAACCGCCACGATAAATGCCCCAAGTACCTGGCCAACTGCACCCTGTGGAAGCACAAGCTGCCGCCCAAGAGCCGAAAGCCCAAGGTGCTGCTCGAGAATGTCGACTCGCCCACCAAGAAGCTCAAGCACTTTTCCTAAGGGAACGAACACCCAGCGCCAATGAAAGACTCGCATGATCGAGGGAAAACTATCAAATAAATACACGTGCGTTAGTCTCTTACTGCGTTGATCAACTTGTACCGTCGCTGGTTTCAAGCGACGTCGAGGGTCAAGGGCCGCACGTATCCTGTCGACGATCTCAGTTCGCAAGGGCAATAGGAATGGGGAATACTTGCTGTCGGTGCTGTTCGAAGCGCGATCGCAGCGTGGAAGACCTCCTGGATGGGTCTCTCGAAGACAAGTTGCTGGGAAAGGCAGAGGAAGATGTTGAGGCCACGACCGCCGAGGAGGAAGCTTGGCGCCAGCGGCGTGAGCAGCTCAAGGACGAAGCGGAAATGTCCTTGGGCGACGGAGACGACGCCGTCCGCGAGTCGATGAATAACGAACCGGATATGGCCCATGCATCGCTGATCTGGGACCTGAGCGACCGCAACACGGTGAGAGTTGTACGCCAGGAAGCAGTGGACTTAGTCGAGGAGGAAGAGGACGATGAGGAGTTCGGGAGTGCCCAGGAAGACGCTAACGATGATGAAGACGATCAGGAGACCAATGAACATGTGGAAGAAACCGGGAGCTTTAATGAGGACCGGTTGACGCAGTTGTCGGCACGCTCAGACGCAGAGGACTCGTACGCGTCCGTGAATGACTACTTCCGAGGCGAGGACACAAGGGTCTTCCGGGACACGGAGCTGGATCGAGCGACGGAGGTGTCGGATACGTTCCTGGCCTCCACTTCGCCCTCCAGTCTTCGAGGAACCGTAACAAACAGCAGCTTCGTGGTCGACGACGATGAAGTGCAAGAAGAACAAAAGGAGCAGCAACAGAAGGAGGAGCACGAAGGAGACCAGGCAGAGAACGAGGAAGGTGAAGCCGAGAAGCGTCGGAGCAGCTCAGGATCTTCACGTCGCCGTTCATCCAAGAAGAAGTCTCGGGGCAGGAAGTCGATGCGCAAATGAACGAGAGGGAGGATAGGAAGGCTAACGATGCGCTCAGTATTACTCTCGGGTCATCTCTCGTTGTGTGTCGCTGCTTAAACTTCCCAAACAGCTTCGGCGGGATGTTGTGTCGAGCTCACGTAGACCGGAGGCGTGTATCTCTCTTGGCCTGGAAGCCCCGTGGCTGACGGATGGTGGATAAGGTTGTACGAGCTCCAGCGCTTCCAGCTCTCGTCTTCGACCACGAGTGGCTCCTTGTACTTGCTCTCGTGGAGCGGCATGCTGGGATGTCGTCGCGGGTGGCAACACCGAGCCATGGCAGTGCTGCATGCCTGGCCCATGCCGTCGAATCGATCGGATCCGCGTCGTTTCAAGATAAAATCTTTAACCAAAGGATCCTCCACAATCATGAAGAACAAAGTAACGTCCTACTGCTGCATCGCGGCGCTCAAGTAGCTGTCCATGCTCTCCCTGATCTTGTCCAGTCCGGCCGAGCTGACGTCGAACCAGGACGCGTCCAGCGGCGTGGCCGGCGCCTCCATGACCGCCTTGTCTTCTTGCAGACCGTCTTGGACGCTCTGCAGCAGCGACCGCACCGACAGATTGCGCGTGCTGGGCTCGTGGCCTTCACTCGCCGCTTCTTCGTTGGATTGCAGCATCTCCTCGACGGACGAGTCGTTGTCCACGTCCAGCAGCATCTGGTAGCTGCTCACGACGGCCTTGACGTCAGGCCGTGCGTTGAGCGCCGCGCCGTGGCGGATCTTGGTGCATTTCTCGCGCAGCTTGGCATCGCTGGTCGCCACCGCGTCGCCTGAACTCTGTTCCGAGTTCGCAGCCCAGAGCTCTTCGAGTGAACAGGCATGCGGCACAAAAGAGCACAAGATCTTGGCTACAACGGCGAGCTGGTTGTGGAGCGGGTCTCCTTCGTAGTCGTTCCAGAAGTCCATCGGGCTGCAAGTGTTGACGGCGTTCCACACGCCAGCTTCCCCGAAGTCGCCCTGCTGCTTCATGTAGTCGTTGTACGACCGGATGAAGTTGTTCTCGTTGAACTCGGGGACTAAAGTCGATGCCACACGAACGGCAACGCCGCGAGCTCGACGGAGGCCGGACGCACTTAAGCCAGCGCCATGCACGCGAGGATCCAGCACCAGACAGGCGACGAAATGGTCCTCAACGTAGCACTCCAAGCGCTCCATGAAGCTTGAGATGAAGGCGTCTGCGCTCCCGTCGAGTAAGGGCGAGCGCGTCGCAACGCCGAAGAGCCAGATCCAGAGCGCCAAGATCTGGCCGGACGACGTCATTTGCAGCTCGCTCATGGCCCATAGGAAGTGCAGCGGCGCCAGGAGCTGCGAAGTGTGGCGTAAAGTGTTCCAGGCCATGTCACTTGTCCCCACTTCGAGCAATTGGCGAAGAATCGGCGACAACGGCGTCGCGTTCCTCTCGGCAGAGATGGCAACGCGTAAGAACGACTCGAGACGCGTCGCCTGCTTGACTGCCAGGGCGATGGAGCGCCAGCTTGTCACGGAGACTTGGGTGAAGGCGTTCACGTCTTCGTCCGTGATGTTGTCGTCCGAGTACACGCCGCCCATCACGCGTCGCCGCAGGGAAGGCACGGCAAACAACGCGTCGGCGATCAGCACAGCGTTGTCCAGAGCTTCCTCCATCGACAGACTGTTCACCAAGAGTTCTTGGAGGAAAAGCGCCGTCTGCTGCGTCATACACGCCCCCATCAGAGTGAAAGGGTTGGCTAAGGAGCTCGAGCTTCGGAGCAACTCGCGATGTGCTCGAGCGTATGATCCAGACGAAGGAGAGCACAGAAAGAGCTTCACGTCTGCTCTAGTCGATGGTAGCGTGGCGAGCACGGATAGTATCTCTGGGATGTTTGGCGACAGCGAGGCGTCCCCTCCCTCCGCCAGCACGAAGGCTCGTCGCGACTCGGTCAGAGCCACGTACATCGTTTTCGCCGCTCCACCGGCTCGATCACCGGCGTTGTCAATGGCTACCGTGACGGCGTTCGAAGAGGTCAATACGTCATGACAATGACGATCGTACTTGTCGGATAACCGATCCAGCACCTCCGTTCGAGCCCGAGCGGCAGACAAGAGGAAATCGTCCGAATCCCGAGGACGTAGCGTCTCCAAAGCTTCACGGAACGAGTCATTGTCCAGCAAGTGCCACGGTGTGTTCGTGGCGATCAATGCCGTCGTCAGCTTGTCTTCGAACGTGACAAGATCTCCAGCCTTCGCCGTCGTTGGCTTTGAGGCTGGAACTGTCGTCGGGGTTCTTCCCGCCGCCGCTTTCTGCAGCTTGGTCGTCAGGGGTTTGAAAGTGGCTGACGGTGACTTGAACGTGGTCGTAAGTGACGAGCTCGACGGCTTCTCCGGAGCGACAGCGGGTGTCGACGTGGCGCCAGCGTCCACTATGGCAACAGCTTCACCCCTGGTGGTGGCAAGCTCAGCAGCATCTCCCACACTTTCCACGTTGGTACCAGCTTCACGCTTATTCGCGGCCAAGCCCACGGCTCCAGAGTACTTGGCTTTCACGTCCTCCGGTGCTTCTGGACACTTGGCGGACAAGTGGAGTTTCAGTTTCCCACTCAGTTGCGGAGTGTCCTCGTGGCAGTAAACGCAGCGCATTTTCTTGTGTTTACTGCCGCCGGGGGACGCCGGGAGGTCCTCAAAGTGCTCGTACACTGGCCCGCGTTTGCGACCGGCGCCGCTCTGTCGCTGCTTGCCCGTAGGAACACTTGACGTTGCCGAAGCCGTTGCCGGAGGTGACGAACGTGAAGTCGTGGCTTCCTCTGGGGTTTCTGAAGCTGCGACTGCCTCATCAACCTGCCTGGACTGGAAGAGCGCCTCGTAGTTGGGGTGTTTGAGGCGCAAGTGAGTCAGCAGGTTGGTGTAGCCCGTGCTGGCCGCTTGAGTGTAAATGTGATTGCACAGCCGACAGCGATGCCGGTTGGCGCCGCCCAGCGTCAGGCGTTTTTTGCGGCCGCGCTTCTTGGGGGCGTCGGGCCCTGGCGGCGGCGGGGACGCGGGCGGCGGCGTGTCCGGTGAGAACACGGGCTCGAAGAAGTAGCAGCAGATATCGGCGGAACCCATTTCTGCGGAGAGAGATTTATTGTGTGGCGGGAATTTATTTGAACGAAATCTAGAACGATATTTTGATAATTATATATTGTTGTGGTGTTGACCACGTCAACTTCGAAAAAATTATATACCAGTATATATTTTAAAATGGACGAAACTCGTAGGCGATTTTTTGGCGGTTAAGCTTGATTCAAAGTTGCTTGAAAGAGGAACTTTGCCTCGATGGCCTCGTGAGTTTCCCCCTTTCGTTTGGTCTCTCCTAGCTCGAGGTATATCCACTACAGCAGAAAGATATGCTTCACTGCCAGTGAATCACTGGACAGGAATCTCTCGGCGGGACTTTTGATTCAACGTCGAGTAATCTGCGTCAAATGCGTTGAATGCGTGTTGCTCTCTAAATCATTTGCATGTTTCCTGGTGGCAACATCATGGATATTCACCCAGTTTTTCTGTACCTCGCCATGCGCGTATCCTGGTTTTCTTCGTGCCGGTGGCTAAGGTTTCCTCTGTCTGAGACGGAATTGTCGTCACTGGGAACACGCACACAGGTAACTGGTTGGTGAAAAAGGATACTATCGACACTGCTTCTTGTGCCTTGACGAAGCTGCATCACACAAGCAGTACAACTGATTCGCTGATTCCTGTGTTGGCTAATTACGTGTTATCACCAGCCCGATGATAAAGGATACTCGCAAAACAGCAAGGAGCACCCGTGGTATGCGTCCCGATCATGAATGCAGCATGGTCACATAGGATACGTGTATGTAGACGAATCCACGGGAATGTATTTGCTGTTCGAGTAGTCGGCAGAGTATCCGGTCTCATCGTTCTCCGCACTTGCATCAAGGCCAATGATATAATAACCAAACGAACGCCATTACGGAATTTGTTGTTCCAGCCCCAGGAAGCCTGAACATGAGCGCTGTCTACAGCCAACTTCCATCGAGCATAACTCTCCTGATGCAGTGCAGCTATCGCAGCAAGATCTGCTCCAATCCTCGCGCGACCAAGACCGACGGCACGCTGCACAGACTCTGCGAGTTCCATCGACGCAAGGCCAACCTCAGTCAGCTGCGACTACACAACCGCAAGCGCAGGGAACGAGCTCAACGTCGGCGAATTCAGAGTGCGCTTGAGTTCCACCGCACCAAGGAAGTCTGCCCAGCCCCTCAGTTTCCTCTCGAACCGATCACTGTGACTCCAGACTACCCCAAGCAAGCCTGCCAGGCCCCTCGCTTTCATATGGAGTCGAGCATCGTGAATCCGATCCCCTTCCGTGTCGTCAACACTTCTATTGCTGGTAAAAAGCCGAATAACTTCGAGTTTGTGAGGTCCGCGCCCGCGAACTTCACACTAGAGGAGGTAACACTGTTGGAGCTGTTGCTGCTCAAATAATCAGCATAATCGGCCGCTTGTGTTGCTGCTGAATTGGACCAACTCGGTCATTTTGTAAACATTAACGTGCAGAATAATAACGAGATCGCTGCCTCGGTGACCGAATCTGTCTGTGACGGCTCAACGCTTTTGTATATATCGTGCGCCATGGCACTGCTCTGGTCGGGTAGAAGCAAAGAGTGATGTACTGGCTGACGAATCAAAAGTTACTCTGATTTATTTTACGCGAAAGTTATATAAGCATCGCGTGAATAGCTCAAACAGGGGATCACATAGGAATCTTGTATAAAATGTAAGGCCGAGAACGCATCGCAAACAACAGTTATAAAACATGAGCAATGGCGTTGGCTGAAGAATGCACTAACAAATAGCCGAAAACGCATCTTCTGAAAAGAAGCAAACTCGCATCCGGGAAGAACTTTAAAGTAAATGGGAATAAA
>JAABLK010001071.1:0-11590 GCA_012295415.1 Phytophthora chlamydospora | reverse complement strand
TCATCCCAGGCGGAGGAGATACAGTATTGCAGAAACGCTAAGGAGTAATTCGTGCTCGCAAGCTCGAAGCTATAGTCCCAGGGCCTTTGCAGCAGCGCCGAAGGATCCATCTCTAATTGACCGCCGGGTTCATCCAATACATTAAACCATACAAAGTCGTTGGAGCGTTTACAGTTCGTCTTCCTCGAGCAGCATGTTGGGCACGGCGTTCGTGACCGGGTAGCTACGTCCGCAGTTGTTGCATACCAGCTCGCCCTCCACGATGTTCGTCTGCATTTAAACACGACAAGCAGCACCGGCATTAATGTTACTCGTCAACGGCAAGCAAGACAGCAGCAAAGCAAACGTAGAGGCTGCAACGCAACATACATCGAAAATCACGCGGTGGATCAGTTTGAGCAGCTCGTCCTGCTCCGCCAGGTCGGCGGGGATCTGCTCCGGCAGAATCGGCACCTCCGGGTGGCTCAACTGCGGTCATAGCAGCAAAGACATCATCCGTCAGAAGAAAACTCCTTGGCCGTCGTCACTAGCGTCTTGGCACTCACCTCCTTGGTGGTGTGGCACAGCGCCGCGTAGTCGATGGAGTTCATGATGTGCAGCATGAAACTCTTGCTGTACTGCGTCTCAAGCACCACCACGCCATCCATCTCCGGCACAATCTGCAGCGACAAAGTACGAGCACCACTGTCAGTCTCTGCAATGGCCACAGCCTCGGCTGGACTAAAGCAGTCGACTCCGTGACGTACCCGCAGCGGGAAGTTGAGTGGCCGGCCAGCCTCACGTCCGGCCGTATCGGCGCACGCCTGCAATTGCCACCACACAAGAAACGGCCCACACCCGTCAGAGAAACCACACTAGACGGACACAACGCCACCTTGGCCACGGCTGGCCATCACCTTGACGTTGCACACGAGCATGTTGTGGGTCAGCAGACGCATCTTCGTCCGTGCAGCTCCTCCAGTAAGTTGGTCTGGCCACCAGTTCGGGGTCCACAGTCCTCTCACTTGGCTTCAGTAAGTGGACGTTGACTTGGCATCTGTAAGTGGACCCATTTTAACCAATCAAATCCAGTATTCAGAACGACTGGAGCCCAACCGTTGTCAACGCACTGCACCATCGGCAGTGTCAAAGCGAAGCTCTACCTGTCTACCACCTTCCCTGTCGTTAGATTCTAGAGCGCTGTAACCATGGTCAAGAAGAAAGGAAAGTCCAAGCGGTTGTCGCTTCACAAGAAGTACAAGATCGCTCGTAAAGTGCGCGAGCACAAGCGGCAGGAGCGCAAGAGCGACCGCCTGAACCACAAGAAGAAGAAAGACCCAGGCATCCCCAACAATTGGCCTTTCAAGGAGGAGCTGCTGCAGCAGGTGGAGCAGGCTCGATTGGCTGAGATTGACGCCCAGCGTCAGGCTCAGCAGCAACGCAAGGAGGACAAGAAGAAGGCCAAGCTGCTGGCCAGACAGCAGTTCGCCAGCTCCAATGCCGTATCCCTCGTGACGCCGCTGAGCGTGGAGATGCAGGCCCAGAAGGACCTCAAGCACGCTGTGCAGAAGGCCGACGTGGTCTTCGTAGTGCTGGATGCACGTGACCCGCAGGGCTCCCGCTCGCTGTCTTTGGAGGACGGCCTGGTGGCCAAGGGCCAGAAGAAGGTGGTGTTGGTGCTCAACAAGGTGGACCTCATCTCGGTCGAGACGGCCCAGAAGTGGGTTAACTACCTGCGTCGCTTCCACCCAACTATCCCCGTGCGCGCACTCAACACCAAGATCTCGGAGAGCGCCAAGAAGACCAGGCAGGAGAAGGGCCACAAGGCGCTGTACGAGCGCCAGCAGGAGATCAGTGGCATGCGCGACAACGGAGAGGTGCAGCCCCTCCGCGTCTTCCTGGACGAATTGGCCAGTAAGACGGACAAGGCCATCAGTATTGCTGTTGTTGGATACCCCAACGTGGGCAAGAGTACGCTTATCAACTCGATCAAGCGCCGTCAGATGGTCAATGTGTCCAGCAACCCCGTGTCGACCAAGACGGCGCAGGAAATCGCCTACGGCGACAAGATCACGCTGGTGGACTGCCCCGCTCTGGACCCGGACTACAGCGACGAAGCGTCGGCCGTCATGCGTCACGGTATCGCCGGCGTCTTCGTGGAGGACCCCGTGCCGGTCGTCAAGAGCGTGATCGAGCGTGGCGACGCCATGAACCTCATGCAGACGCTGCAGATCCCCGTGTTCCGCAGCCACGAAGAGTTCCTCTCGAAGCTCGCCATCAAGCGCAACTTGCTGCGCAAGGGTGGCGACCCGGACATCCTCATGGTGGCTCGGAATTTCATTCAGAACCTGGGCAAGGGGGTGTACAACCCTACGTGTTTGCCGCCGGCCAAGTCCAAGTCTCGCTTTGAGATGCCTGCCTGGTACAAGAAGTTGGATCTGTCGAAGGTTAGTGGGATGGTATTGTGGCTATTGCTTTGTCAGCGTGATACTAACGTTTGCTACTCTTTGTTTTACCAGCTTGCCGATGCCGAGACGCTGCTGTACAGCTCCAACCCGACCGGCCACAAGCGCGTGCTCACCTTCAAGGCGACGCCCACTTCTCACGCTGCGGGCGACACGACCGAATACGACCTCGTCATGGGCGAGCTGCCGGAGAACGACGGCCTCACATCGGAAAGCGAAGACGAGGAGGGGGACGCCGACATGGACGAGGAGGAAGAGGAAGAGATGCATGACGACGAGGAATAAACGCAGCCGCTTCCAGGAGGGCACATGCCCCGTCGACAGCACGTAGAGTCGAGGCTGTGCATTCATTACTCTCCAGCTTTTCGCCCTAGACCGATACATGTACTTATTAATCTTGAAGCGCTGTGTCAGAGCACAATTCTCAACTTGCACCACTAGCGCTCGTCTGTTGATTGTTGGATACTTCGGCGCTACAACTCCGAGCGTCAAAGCTGCTGGTCGCTGCTTCCGTCTGAGACTGAGACCCCGCAGTGTTACAAAGCCGATCGCCTCAGATGGCATCTTTGCAGCGCGCTGTTTGTGGCTTGGCCGAGCCTCCTGCACAGTGCGTGCATGCAGTGCACTGCTCGCAATTCGTGCAAATCGCGCAATGTAGCACCAGCCACGGCCACGAAAGACGCCTTCCGCCAGCATCGCTCGATGGGAAAATCAATCTTCGTGCCAAACGCAAGACCCCAGCTGCACTCGACATGATAACTTGGCGACAGCCATCCTCAAAGAAAGCCCCAAATGCTGCTACCAAACCCGTTCGACACCTGAGATGTAGCGTGGCAACCTGGAGCTGTGACCAGGCAACGCCTTCACAACCGAACAACGATGACGGCTGTGTGGATTTATATATGTAAGGCAGAGTCTCCGATGTCTCTTTTGGCGTCAAGCCCGCCGCACTGGCATTGGATTCGAGGATCCGCAGCCTCTGTCAATAGCGCTGCTTTCCCATTGTGACGTGAGCCGCTCCTGCCCAGCCATCGCAATGCAACGAGCGACCTCGGTGGCTTGGCGACGCCGCACGTGGCATCTCTGGCTATCTTCTCCACTGGAGACTCCACACAACGCAAGACGGCCGTGCCACCACAGTCACCGAGTTGACAGCCATCTGCCACATAACCCTCATGCCAGCTGACGACGGTGTCCTACACGACTCAACACGACTTGACCAGATCTTCAGGAGGCATGATGGTGCTTGCAGTGACGGACACGCAGGTCTGCCGAGCATCCTGCGAGCCACTCACTCCATCGGTCATTCCACAACTTGCCTCATCAAGCACAAAGCGACAGACAAGTTCACCCCACCACCAAACCACAGACACCACCACCAACAATGAAGGTCTTCTCGTACGTCGCTGCCGCCACCGTCGCTATCATCTCCGCGGTACACCGAGCTGACGCCACAGCCACCGGCGGCGTCTGCTACGACCCCGACCACGTGGATTCCGTCACGGAGACCACCATCTCCGCCGACTTCCAGGCCATCAAGGAGAAGGGCTTCGACCTCGTGCGCACGTACGTCACCACGTACGGCACGGCCGACATGGCCACGCTGGCCATCGCGCAGGGCCTCAACGTGTCGCTCGGCGTCCCCTTCGACAACGACGACCCTAGCGCCACGGCCGACTACGTCACGGCCGCCATCTCGGCCGGCGCGCTCTCCAACGGATCGGCCAGCGTCATCCAGATCTTCGTCGGCAACGAGAACCTCGCCTCCGTCGACGAGGTGCCGTCCGAGATGCTCACGTACATCACGCAGCTGCAGGAGGCGCTGCCCAACGTGCCCGTCGGCACCGTTCAACGCAACACCGAGATGCTCGACTCGACGCGCTACTCGGCCATCTCGGGCCTCGCCGACCTCTTCACGGCCTGCGACGTCGTCGGCGTCAACATCCAGCCCGTCTTCACAGCCGACACTGCCGTCGCCGACGCCATCACGCTCGTGTCCTCCGAGTGGACAGAGTTGCAGGGCAGCGACACCGAGTCGCGCTTCCCCGGGCTGGCCGACAAGCTCGCGATCACCGAGACGGGTTGGCCCAGCGCCGGATCCGCCGACGGCAACACGGGCTCCGTCGCGGGTGCCGAGCAGTTCTACTCGGACTACATGACGTGGGCCGCCGAGAACCTGGACGCGTCGCGCAGCCACTACTTCCAGATGTTTGACCTGCCGTCACGCACCGACACGGTCTTCGAGGCGCACTTCGGTGTCTGCGACGAGGACGGCAACGAGAAGTTCACTCTGTAGATAAAAGAGGTTAAGCACCAGTGACTTGTGTCTCTAGAATCATTGAGTTCGAATACTACAAAACAATCAAGCACAGTGGCAATTGATCTCAGTCGACAGTACGTACCTCGACAACCAGCGCTGCCAACGCAAACGGAAAGACACAAACAAAACCAATTCAGCCCAATAGATACTTCGGATTGAACTCTAACATCCGTGGGGCCATTGCTTCCACGCGAACTCGCCAAAAGACCCAGTACGCTGCAGCCCGTTTCGTGGATGTGGACTAGTCGTCCGGTTGCAGCAACTCGTCGTACTCCTCGCGCAGCACAAGCGATTCCTGGAACATATCTTCCAAAGTGGCTGATACCTCGTTCTTCTTCGGATCTTTTGCGCGAGTCTGGCAAACGCACTTGCTTTTAACCCGACGGCACTTGCGGCATAAGGCTGGGGGCTTGCCGTTCGACGACTCGCCTTTTGATGCATCCTGAGGACTTGCATCTTCCTCCGGTATAGGTGCCACATCCGTGTCGACAGCAACGTCGCTATCCTTGCGCACCTCGTAAAACAGGCGAAGCAACTGCTGCAGCTCTAACGTGTCCAGCTTCGTCAGTGCCTTAACTTGGTCGCTACAAAACGAAAGATCCATTATCATTGATAAGCAAAAGGTCCAATATTTCCTCCATACAAGCCAAGGTAGCTCACCTGCGTTCCCCTTCGGCTAAGTCGTCAGGCTTGATATCGTACGCTACAAGCATCAAAATCGTCGCCACACATGTCCACTAACAAGGAAGAGTCGTTAGAATCGAACTCTCGCCTATTTGAAGAAAACTGCAGCAGAAATTGTGAAAAGGATCGTACCTGGTGCGCATTACGAGTGTCGATGGCGTCACGTAGAGTAAACGTCTCTGTGATAGTGTCGATACGGTGATTGGCGAACCGGTCGCCAGCAAGTTTCAGCTTCAGTGCCACTTGTGGCAGCGGACGGCGCAGCATTATTGAGAGCGAGTTCCATCGTTCGGTGCGGATCTGGCGCGCGCGTCGGCGTGCAGCATCCGCTTCGACCTTGTCAGGTTCTTCAACCCACGGGTCTGCCTCAACCTTCTCTTCTTCCTTGTCAGGAAGCGGCAATCCAGCCACCATCAGCGTCGTCTCGTGGGTGATCCAGTTGGAAAACAACCCCCAAAGGTGGCTGAACAGTGGTAGGTCGTTCAGTGTCACCACTTCTTCATCGTCAAAGTCGGAGATCTCGAAGCTGTCTGCAGACGACACATCACTGGCCGCAGCATCGCTTTCATCACTGTCGCTCACGACGATATCGTCGTCGTCGCCTTCCTCCTGACTCTTCTTGACCAGCTTCTCCACCTTCTTGGCGAGTCTCTGTTTGTGTGATGGGAATATGTAGCCCTCAATAAGCGTTGCATGCTCCACAGTGGGAAAGTTTCTATCTGGTGGCGCTGGCGCCTCGTTTTCCTTCAATTTGGGCGAAGTCTTGGCCTCCAGAGCAGGTGGGACACCAACCGACATCGCGTTCGCCGTCGCGTGCTTTCGTTCAACAACACCCAGATCCTGCGTCTTGGCCCACACAGCCTTGGCCTTTGGCAGTGGCTCTGGCTGGGTCATTACTGGCGGAGCAGCATGGGTGGCTGGCTTAACATCGTCCTCGAAGTCGAGTGGATTCGGCTTGTTCGTGCCAAACACCTCAATCAGCGACGGCACCAGCTGCGGCGGCTTGTGTGCGAGTCTGGAGAGCAGGACCCGAGCTTTCTGCAAGTAAAAAAACAGCCACAATAGCAAGGTTGGTGGCTGGACAAAACCCTCATTTCCCAGTCTTTGGCTTGGATCTGGGGCATGGAATTGCTGGAGCAGCAGCTTCGTACCTTGAGGCAGAGTTGGGAGCAGAATTGGCGCTCGTAGTGAGCGTCGTAGATCTCCTTGCGAGCCAGGGATACCCGGAGTTTGCCTGTCGTCCTGCTCCATACAACACAATTGTCAAAATGCAGTGCTAAGATTGGTTGAAAATGGAAATTGCGCGATCAGATTGGCTGAAAAGCTGTTGACGTACTTGGACAGCGGGTTCTCGCAGGCCGGGAAGGCGCAGCGTCTCGCAGCCGCGCGCTCCTCGAAGACCTCCTCCATCTGCCGACGCTGCAGCAGCTGGCCGCTCATCTCCAGGTACCGCACGGGCACGCGCGGCCCCAGCAGCGTCGCCATGAGCGCGAAGGCCTCGTGCACGTTGGAGCCATGGACACTCGTCATGATTGGCTCGCAAAAGCGATTGTGTACAGGAACACCAAGTGGCACAACAACACTTAGTGAACTCAAGGCTAACGTTCTTGAAAAAAGCAACTTTCGACATGCGAACTACTTCGAAATACTCGTACATAACTTGACGTCTAGTTAATTAAGCCCAGGGCCAGGCCTTGCCGAGCTTTGTTTCGAAGTTGCCGTCGTTCATGGGCACGTTCGCGTCGCCGAAGCTAACGGTGTTCAGGGAGTTGCGCGCTGCGTCTGTCATCTGGTCCCACATGATGAGGTCCTGCGTCTCGCCGGCTTCCGTGGTGATGTCCAGTGCGTGGTTGACGGGCCAGTGGCTTTCGTAGTTGACCTTGACAGCCGTACCGTGGATGGTGTCGGCGCTTGGAGACACATACTTGGAGTAGCCGCTGTGCGCCGAGGGCGAGACCGCTAGGATCACCGGATTCGCCACGTCGGGGTTGTCGAGCCACACGACGACGTGCTCCCAGTCGTGGCGGTGGCCCATGCCAGTGGATGGTGAGTCCTTGGGGAAGTACCAGGAGTACATGATGGCCCAGACACCGTTATACCATGCTGAGCGGCCGTACACTTGCGATCCCCAGCCAGAGCCCTTGCAACCAGCACTTGGCGCACCCGCGGTCTTGAGACCGCCACTGATATCGCCGTTACCGTTCACGGCCGGGTACGGGTGGCATCCGTTCGTGATGTGGATCTGCGGCTTGAACTTGACGGCAGCTTTCTCGGAAATGGTCACGGGCTCAGGTTGGGCAAAAGGCTGCACTTGATCGTGATCCATGGCCGTGACGTCGACGGAAGCGAATGCAGCGATAGCGGTAGCAATTAAATAGGCGCGGAGATTCATCGTAAGCTTGCGCGGGTTGGATTCGGAGTGACTGCGCGGTGGTGTGCAAATTGCAAAGTGAGCTTTTCTCGTTGGGCCAGCTAACAAAGGGTTGCAAGCCGCAGAACAGTCTGTCAGCGGAGCAGCTCCAAATTTTGTTAGTCGCAACTACATGTACCTCGACACGTCATAAAACAAGCTCGAACAGGAAAGAGAGTAGTTTTGGTGTTATCATGGGATGGGACTTGCCGTTAGTAAATCGCTACTCAATCAATCGCTATCCCACGTTATACCTTTCGTGGTGAAAGTCTCGTGTGGGGAATCTGTACGGGTGTGCTGGAGGATTTGTCCACACCCTACATGTTTTCGACTGTTCTACTTCCTACGTTTTGCTGTTCCACACGTATGCACTTCGTGCGTGAACGCAACCTCGCATCGATGCCCCCCTGGACATAGCGACGATGGAGTACGCTTGGCCCAGTGTTGGCAGACAGGGCCTTTATGTTTCGGCCTGGCCTGGCCAAAACAGGGTTTTAACCATAGTTTTAGGCCATTAGGCCATTTTATTGGCCACAGGCCAGTGGCCTAAACGTTTTTAGAGGTAGGACGCACGTATAGAGTCTGGCAGGCACAACTTTAAGCACCCTCCGCGCAAGATTTGAATTTTCAAACTTGGGCGGGCAATCACTTAACAAAGCTCCATCCAGGTCTAAGACGAGAAGTATGAAGCGAACAGGCAGACCCTTGGTTCCTGAGCGGAACCACTTCCTCGACCTGGAAGACATGACGCCCGCGAAATCAGGCTACAAGTTCTGCATGTGCAAACACTGCATCGAGGCCTACCAAGCTGGTTCCAGAAAAGACCCTCCAAGCATCATTCAAGGCAGGTCCCGCAACATCCGAAGCCACCTGGGGCGATGCAGCCACTACCACGACCCTGAGCCGACGTTCGTCGGTGTTACTCCACCTTCTGCTGCAGTTGGGTCGAAGCGAGCAAGGTGCGCAGGCAACAGCCTCGATGACGAGGGCCCAAGCCGCAAGCGCGCTGCTCTACCCGGTGTACCGCAACCACCACGCGCAGCAGGTCGCAAGCGCTCCAAAAGTGGAGATGGCATCGAGAATTACGAGGACGTGCAGCGGCCCTCCAAGCGAGCTGCTAGGCTGCTAGACCTGCCTGACTCTGGCCGCAACCCTTCTAGCTCGAGAAAGCTGACGCTTTACCACAAGCCCGCCCCGCGCCAATTCGCACAGGAGGAAAAGTGGAAGATTGAGCGAGCTCTGGTGGAGCTACATGCTGACAATCATTTGGCCGACCGGTTTATTGAGCAGCCCTCTACGCGATACTTCCTGGAGCTGCTCTGCCCCGGAATTTCCAGCATTTTGCCTTCTCGTCGTGCGCTTGGAGGCCGACTTCTTGATGACCACGCTCTTCGCTGCTACACCAAGGACGCCAACGCCTTACGAGAGATGCAGGATATTGGAGGGCGCGTGAACTTACTTACCGATGGCTGGCAAAATGTGTGCAAAGATCATCTCACAGGGTGCCTATTGACATTGTTTGACAACACGATCACGTATGCCCTTCCAAAGGCTGGAGATCGACATGATGGCCTTGCCATTGCAGAGTAGCTTGAAGATGTTCTGCTACAAGCGCAGTCAGAAGGTTGGAACGTTGGCGGAATCATCACGGACGATGCTGGGCAATGCAAGCGGGCACGGGATATTCTTTCGCTTCGATGGCCGAAGATTGTATTTCTCTTTTGCTTTGCTCACGACATCAACAATCTCGTCAAGCAAGTTCTGAAGACGTCATTCGCACAAATTACTCGCGAGGCATCCGCTGCTGTGAATGCTCTTAATGGCTCTTCGAGTAAGTGGCTGAAGCGGACAAGGGATCTCATGGTGAAGATGTACGGATACCGGCTGAGCCTGTGCTCGCTCTGTGCGACCAGATGGAACTCCATGCAAGCCTGTTTCGCGTCCTTGCTGCGCGTGCAGTCAGCACTGCAGTTGTTGGCGAAGCAGTCGCGCGGAGACGAAGACTTCCCCAGCTCGCTGAGTGTCTTCCAGACAGATTTCTTTTGGGGGGACTTGAAGCGGGCTGAGCGTGTGATTGCTCCTTTGTCTCTAGCGTCGTATCAATTGCAGCATGACGGCAACACTGTAGGCGACGTGATCAAGTGCTTCGGTGCCATCTATCGTGGCTTCAGGCAGGCGCCACAGCACAATGAAAGGCTTGTTGCATGTGTGGAGATGCGGTGGAAGAAGTGTGAGCAGCCGTTGATCATGCTGGGATACGCTCTTCATCCGAAGTATGTTGCAGAAGCTCGGAAACTGCCAGTGACATCCATATCCGGCGTGGGCTGGTTCTGCAAGTTTGCAGTGTACTACTACCGGCGGTTGATTGACGACAATACCAAGGAGCTTCGACAAGACATGCACCACTGGATGAAGGGCAAATTCACCAACGCAACGACCGAGGAATTTGCCGATTCACCTTCGGAGTACTGGCAGTACGTGGCAGACGAGAACCCAGACAGCAACCTACCAGATCTGGCACTGAAGGTTCTCTCCATCGCAGTGAATACGGCAACATGTGAGCGCCTGTTCAGCGACTTAGCTCTCATTCAAACTCCCAAGCGGAACCGCATGAAAGTGACGAAGGTACTGAACACGGAGATCATCGCGAAACATGTGCGTCAGCGCGCACACAAGAGTCCATCGAGTGATTCATCATTGAAGCGCATTCTTGATCCCAACGAGCGCAACATCGTGTACACAGACCCTGGTGATTCGGGCATGTCAACGCCACCGCCGCTGCCACAATCGCCACTCCGTGCCAGCGGTCCGATCGAGGGTGATGGCAACTTAGAAGATCCGGGTGACTTAGCCGACGGGGAGGAGACGCTGGGGCTTTGGGAAGATTTTCTGGATGAGGTGTTCGAGGACGAAGACATTCGTAGCGAATACGCCGGCGCTGAGAAGATTTCTGCCGTCAACTCAAACTCGAAGGTGAGCGAGCTTGAAGCTATACCGAAAGCCGACAAAACACCGTTTCCCAAGGAGAACCAGCCGGATTTCCCTCGTCAGACCGCGCTCAAAGGGATTCGTAGCCTGACAGCAACACTAGCAATGCTCTTCGCCAGATAAGCTCCAGAGATCCATGCGTATTCTCCCACGCCAGCTCACCAATGCAATACATATATGTTTGATCATGAAGCCTGGTCTTCTCGTTGTGTGCATTTGTCTGGACGACCGGCAGCTTGTACTCCATGGCCAAGGCCGCTGCGAGGTGCTCCCGCAGTGCTGCAAAATGCGCGAACGTCTCGTGCTCCTCTGCTGTTAAAGAGGACAAGTTAGCTTGTTGGGGCACTATGCGTACGATTAGCAGAGGAGACGCACCTTTCACTTGCCGTGCTCGACTCTCGAGGCTCTCCCCCGGACAAGAGAGACGCCGGAGCAGGCGACTTGCCTTCAACTGGTCGGCCACAGGCACAGTGTCGCGCCCAGCAGCCACGGCGTCGGAGAACGGGTTGCCCGTGGAATCCTGAGGGCAGCCCCGACCGGGACGAAGACTGCTCAGGAAGCTCAAGTGTGGGCATTGTCTGGCCGACGTATTCGAGGTGCAGGGCTTCCAGTTGGCTGCGCATGTCCTCCAGTTTCCAGTCCACGCCCTCCAGCTCTCAGCGCAGGGCTTCCCACCGTTGCCGCATCTCCCGCCAACTCTCTTTGTCGTCAGGAGTGGCTGTCGAAGTATTGCTGGTGCAGTGG
>JAABLK010000106.1:0-59079 GCA_012295415.1 Phytophthora chlamydospora | reverse complement strand
TAGGAGTACCTAGTCGTACGACAGATAGGAGGGAACATCCCTTTGCTGGTATTCCCAGCTAAGCGAAGCAATCTAGTAGTTTATATTCCCCTAATTACCCAGTCGCTATTTTACCTTGCCAAAAATGGTTAAGAAGCGTACGGCCACGTACCTCAAGCGCAAGGAGGAGCAGGCCACGCTGCAGGACGAAGTCGAACGCCTTCAGCGCCAAGTGGCAGACCTGCAGGCCGAGAAGGACGGGGACGCTCAAACACTGAGCGCGTCGATGGGTCTCAATGCGGCGCTGAAAGAGACGCTGGAGCAGCAACGACTGGCTGTTGCGACGACCCAGAGCCTCCTAAGCAGGCATGTGCAGAGAGGAAATCCACTGAATGTCCGCATCCATTTGGGTCGAGGGTGGACTCAGCGACGCGAGACGTTGCAGAGCATGAAGGACGAGCGTCTTGATCAGGGGTTCCGCTATGTTACAGCGAGGTTCCAACACTTGGACGCTCTCAAGCCGCATTTCTCGGAGGAGCGGTATGAAGACGCTCAAGGCGACTTTTGTTGCATCCGAAATGAAGTGATTCCATTTCCTGGGGTGGGGTCGATGAGGAAGGTGTTTGATGCCGTCAAGTTCACGATGAATACGCTGGAGATCAGCGTTTCAGAGCAACTTGGGCATATCACGGTTCGAGACGACTACGACGCCGTGGAGGCCGACAGCTTTATCGCGAACTACAGACTGGCGTCGGGGATTGATAGTGGAGTGACAATGGAGTTGAACACAGTTGCGTTTGGTCACTATATTGAAGAGCCGAGCATGTTCGGAGGGAAACCCTACGCTGTGCTGGCGCTTGACAGTGTGGATCAGGACGATTTGCACCCGTATCTTCGCAAAGAGTGTGTGCGAAAGGTAATTAGCGGCACGGTGGTGCTAATTCCAGTGCCTCGAAGAAAGTGCAGTACTCAGAAAACACGCTCAGGGAAAGCGGGAGATGATACCGACGTGGACATTGTGATGCTGCGGTCTTTCTTCGTCAAAACGTGCCGACCAGAGTTTGCGGTCTCCGAGGCTGTGAACCAGGAGCTGCGAGATACCAGCACGCGCTGGGGAGACGTTGTATTGCAAGCCATTCGCAGAATAATCTACGCATAGGGACTTTCACCCATGCGCGACTTTAACTGAGGAAGGGCCGTGTTCGTATTAAATAACTTGCTGGTCGCTTCTTAGCTCACCTCGGTGTTTCGAGCGAGCTTCGTGGCATTATACGCGGGCCCGCTAATGCTTTTACGAGCAATCACGAGGATGGTTAAAGCTTGTGCGGTGAGCACACGCCCACGTTGCCATTTTAAGCAAAGTGGCTGTGTACTGCAATCGTCCGCTGCCAGACTATGGGCCAAACGAGGTGCCGAGCACTCCGTTTGGTGGTTCTCCCCTCTGCTGGCAGCGCAAGCACCGTTCTCCGTCCGGTTTTCGCATGCGGATCATTTCGCACATCATACACCGGCGACGTGGAGGCTCTTTCGCGGCGGTCTGTGCCACGGGTGTTTCTGTGTTCGACGCAGATCGAGAATCTGCAGCTCCATGGGTAGACAAGCCACCCACTGTAGCTGCAGCTACTGTTGCAGGCTTAGTAGCCGATGATGGGGTCGCTCCGGTGAGAGCCCATGATGACGCAGGAGCTGCAGTGGAGGTCACCACATTTCTGGACGTTGTCGCCGACTCGCGCGGTGATGGAGCTGGCGTTATCGCGCCCAAATCGCTGGCATCTAGAAATCAGAAACAGAAATCGAGTTAGCTCCACGGTAGCAGCACAACTGATCGTTTGGCGAATCGTACCGCTGATGCTCATTTCCTCACCCGGATCACTGTCTTCGACCGCTTGTGCGACCTCACGACTGCCGTTAGAATCGGTAGTCGGAATGATTGCCACACTTGGCTTCTCCGTACGTTCCACAGTGACGGGAGAAGACGATGGCTCGTCAGAAGAATGTGGCTCCGTGGTAGAAGGTGCCGCGACAGAAGGCAGTGTCTCGCCAGTGGAAGCTGTCGATGATTGTAGCTCAGCCGATGCCGTGGGCTCAACGATGGGTACTTGAGTGGTAGATGGTGGCGGCTCGGCAGATGATGGCTCGGTGGAAACTCCATTAGGATGCTCGTCGGCGCGCACTCTACTGTTGACGGAGGACTCACGGCTCGAACTCCGACGTCTTCCGCTGAGCCTGTCCGCATCCGGTACCCGCTCACGTTTCATTTCCTCAGGGAGACGTCGACGTCTCACACCTCGGCCCACACTGAGCAGAAAATCTAGCGCACTTAGCGTGGCTAAACGGAACGCCTCTCGCTTCTCTTCATGACTGCCACTTCCGATTTCAACTTTTCCAACGACGAAATTCCAGTGGTGAAGTCTCGCCCCACAAAAGTAGTTCGTTTGTCTTTCCAGCGTGATATAATTCCCCGGATTCTTTAGATCGTTCCATGCGCGCAAGAAAGAGTAGCTTTCGTTGGCATTGCTGCCATAGATACCTTCATAGTGGGCCAATGCCTTCTCCATCTCCTCGAACAATCGTAACCATGTCATTGCCTCGGCCCTCAACCCCGTAATAACCTCCTTGTACAAAGTCACCGTAGATGTACCCCTCAGTGTAAGCCACTCACGGCCCCGCACAGTCACGATTGCTTGTTGGCCCTCGATCTTAATGCGAAGGTCATACGGCTGACAGAGTCGCTCGATTCGCTCGCAGTACTTGATGTACCAGTTCATCTTTCGCGGCTTCTTCGTTACGTTGAAAACAGCTTCCAGCGCCTGGGGAAGCTTGTGAATAAATATTGACAGTAAACGCGGAAGGAAATCCTCGTGGTACGAGAAAGTTGGGGGATCCTCGTCGAATTCGTCGTGAGCAGCTCTCCGGTCGGTATTCGAGCGATCAGGTTCACCTCTACGAGGACTTGGTACCCGCGGCGCCGGTGGGGGTGGAAGCTCTTCGGGTGGGGTTTCTCTCCGGTACGACTGCTCTCTTGGGGATGACGCTGGACTGAAATGCGTATCCGGCACATATTCGTAAGGAACCCCATCGCGGCCATTGCTGGTAGCAAACGAAGATGAGTCGTGTGTGCGAGGTGGATAGCTGGGTGGATAGCGGTCACGGGGCGGCGGGAAATTACGAGTTTCCCACTGTTCTGGAGCAGACCTATCGCTGAGCATAGGTTCATTGCGGCCTTCCGATCTATCTCGATACTCAATTCTGCTTCCATCCGCATCATAACTTGTCCGGTTGGTTCGTCCATCAGTTTCTGGATACTTTCGTCGTGGATCCATAGTGGGGCGAGATTCCCTATAAGATGGCAACGGAGCACTGTCACTGCGGTGATATCCAGGCGGCCCTGGAGGATACGCAGAAACAGGCGGTAAACCTGAACCGTGAGTGTCAGTGAAGTTACTTGACCGCTCAAGTGATGACGACCGGGACGATCGGTCTCTCGAGAGTCCTGGCTGTCTTTCATGCTCCCCCTTCCTGTTCTTCATATAGTCGGATGCCGATATTCGCTTAATTCCAGGCGGTCCAGATGTCCTCATTCCAGTTGTTGCAGTGGTGGATGAAACCACAGGCCTCTTCACAGGAGACGATAACGGCGTCACTGCTCTAGCTGGCTCAATAGGCCGAGACATCGCCGGCGCTAGTGGCGGCAATTGTGCTTGGACCTCTGGTACAGGAGGCGCCGGGGCCGTCGGTTGCGTTGTTTGCGTGGGTCTGGTTGAGGCGGTTGGTGTTGTCGTTGGAGGACGTCTACTCGCTGCTGGGACCAGTGGCGGCGGTGCTGCGGGCGATGTGAACTTGGACATACTAGGTGGTCTTGGTCGATCTGAGGGTCTCAATGACTGCGCAGCAGATCGGTTGCCATTCTGCACGTATCGCCCTCCCCCCGGTATGCTTGCCTGGCCAGCGACCCCGAGAGGCACCAACCCCACGTTCATACTCTTTCTAATTTCTTGCGCCGCTGTCGTCGCTCGCCCAGGTCGTGTACGAGGGATTTTCCACGTTGCCGCTGCGGATGCAGCATTCACTGGAGAAGACGACGCCGAGCGAGTTAGTGCGTCGTCCGCACTAGCATGACGACTCAACCGACGCTTCTTGATCTTCGACGCGTCCGCAGCTGCAGCAGCAGAGCCGTCGCTTTCCACTTCACTAGCCCGTGGCCCTCGCCGCTTCTTTTTGCGATTCACGGCTGACCCGACCTCCTCCGCCGACGAGACTTCTGATCCCTGCGTACTCGACGCATTGTTAGGAACAGCAGCCTCGTCGGCACTCCTGGCTCTTTTGAGCCTCTTCCTCTGTCTCTTCTCCAGTTCTTTGCTTATTGAACTCTTCTGTCGTGGACTACTCGAGCTGCTCTCCTCACTTGCAGCTGTAGCACTAAGATCCAGTCTCCTCTTCCCTTCCTCCTTCTTCTTCCTTCTGGGAATAGCAAAGGTATCCTTCTTCTCCTCGTCCCTCTTCCTCCTCCGACGGACCACGTGCGACAAAGGCTGCGTGTCCTCCTCGTCCTCCTCCGCTTGAACGTTGGCTTGACACTGCAGCTTGAGCGCCCTGTACCGCTGGCACAGGGGCTTATCCTCGCAGAAGCGCGCGTAGCGATTGGCCAGCGCCGCCTTGCAGAAAGGATTGCCGCACACGTGGGCGGGCTCCAGCTCCAGCTCCAGCTCCTCGTGCTCCAGCTCCTCGTGCTCGCGCGCCGCCCGCGCCTGCGCCAGTCGACGCACGTTCACGCCGCCGGCTCGAGCGGGCGCGGACTTGCGCGCCGACATGGTCGCGAGGGTCAGCCGCGGCCCCGCGGGTGGCGGCCGCCGTTTTGCCCTGTTCCTCATGGCGCGTACTTTATGGTCTGGAGACGGACGGCGTCAGAAATTCGATGTTAGGACTCGCAAATTTGGGATATCAGAGCACAATTTTCGCGATACAAATGGGAAAGTTGAATTTTGCAACACAAACATGACCATCCCCTTGGCTTGACAAGTGGAAGCCGCCATCGCTGCATCTCTCTGCATGATATTCTCTCTCTCTGTGTCGAGTCCGCATTCTGACGGGGCCTACAGGTCGGCCATCTCGTCCGGACGCTCGTTCGGGTTCACCAGGCCGGGCACCGCCAGCTTGGCGGCCATGTCCTGCTTCTCCTGCAGCTGCGTGCGCGCCAGGTTCTCCTCGAGGAACAGCTCGGCGTTGTCCTCGCCGGCGAACTCCTTGATGTTCACGAGGAAGTCGCGCAGGTGCTTCTTGAACGTCGGCAGGTCCTTCGACATGTCGAAGCAGCCCACCACGAACTCCACCACCTGCGCGCGCGACAAGTTCGGGAACGACGAGCCGATCAGGTTGGCGACGTAGTCCTTGAGGAACGCCTGATAAAACGCAGCAGATAAAGCGCAGATTGGGTCAGAGCGAGGCCTAGTAACAAGAGGAGGCGCTTACGCCGACAAGCGTACCGAGTTCGTCTGTCCGGGGGGCACGGGGCCAGCGTTCGGCACCGACTCCCACAGAGGCACCGCCACGTGGTTGTTCTCCACGATGGAGAACATGTGACGCAAGATGGCCGCGTGCAGCTTGAAGCCGAACTTGTGCAGACGGTCGGTCAGCACAGCCAGAATGTCCTGCAACAGCAACAGGTAGAACGAGCGGTAGAAACCGGCGGCGATCTGAGGGTTCTCCTGGATGTTCAGCAGAAGCGCAAACAGCGTGGCGAGTCCCTATTCAATACGAACACGTAGCAAGCAACGCGTTAGTTTCATCTCATCGCAGTGACTGCATGGCAAAAGCATTCGTACCGTGTCGGCCACATTGCGCTCCGTGTGCTTGAAGGCCCAAATGATCGAGTCCACGACCAGCTTCTGGTGCTCCTGCGGGATGCTGAACAGCGCCTCGAAGCAGAAATCGTTCACGGCCTGCAGCAGCTTGAAGAAATTTACGCGGTGCTCGGGGAAATCCTCGAAGTTCTTGGTAATCATCTGTAGAGTGCACTCAAACACAGCCTCGAGGATCATTGGCACGGTGGGCGCGATAAAGTTCTTGAGCTTGTTGATGCTAGTCGCCAACAAGCTGAGCAGCTCCGCTTCCTTGGCGGCGGGGGTTGTGTTCTGGTAGTCCGAGAGGATCGTCTCCAGGAGCTTGGGCATGAAGTGGTTAGCCACGAACTGCCGGGACGAGTCGTCGCCGGCCGTGTGCTCCACAAACGCATCCATCAGCCGCAAACTCTCCTTCTTGGCACTACGCAGTGACCGCACTTCAGAAGACTTGACAGCGATTTCTCCGCCCTGCTCGACCATCGCAGCAATGCGCTGAGTGTACGCGACGTACACGTTCAGCATGTCCTGGAAGATGTAGCCCATCTGCGAGTTGAAGCCATTCGGTCCAATGGCCTTGCACACCTTGACGTTCGTCCGGATGATCTTCACAATCTCCTTAATACCCCGACTGTCGTACAAGATGTTCACGTCCTGGGCAGCTTGAGACATAATGGACTTCCAGGCCTCGTTGGGGAGGTTCATCAAGCGACCAAGGAGCACTTCCTTTCGGCCAGCATCGTTCTCGGCAGCCAACATGGATGACACCGCTTCGTAGAACGTGTGCACCTGGTGCGTCTCCAGGTCCGACACGATGCGAGGCAGCTCTTCCAGAAGCTCCTCCACAAACGGACGCGTTTCACCGCTCTGCAGAACGACGAATTTACGCCGGCACTTCTGCGCGATCTTCAGGAACGTGTCACACGCCATGTCCTGAACGCCAGGGTGAAGCTCGTGCATGAACTCAAACAGTTTGTTCACGACAGTGCGCAGGAACTTCCAGTGCGCGCGCAGGAAACGCGGGTACTGGCCCACCACATACATAATGTTCGAGGCAACCACAGCCTTGTTGTCCTTGCCGCGCTTCATCTCGCACAGTCCCAGCAAGTCCTTGATCACCGTCACCAAGAATCGCTTCTCGTTCTCTTCGCTCATGGCGCCCGAAATGGAACCGATAGCCCAGCACAGCGTGTTGAGGTTGTTCCACGACCACTCCGTGCCTTCCACTTGCGCCGTAAGCTTCTCCAGCATGATTGTCTCCGTGTCGTCATAGTTCAAGTGCGTCAGGTACACCAGAGTCTCGTGCATCGTCTTGTACTGCGACAGCGCCTCCGTGTCCTTCGTGGTCTCACGCACGATCTCACCGTTCTCGTCCTCAACAATCAGCACCTCGGACGGCTTCACCATCTTGGAGATCATCACGTGACGCACGCGGTTCATCACAGGCGACACGAGCTCACGACGACTGCGAGTTTGGTTCTGGAACCCAGCCAGCGGGTTCATCTGGTTCTGGTCCACCGTGTACAGGTCGCGCGTGAAGAAGTGCCAGTAGTCCAGGCAGATCTTGAAGATGCTGTCATCGTCCACTTCGGCGATGCACACAAGGTACGTAAAGCCTGCCAGCAGCGCCTGGTGGGCTTCATCGCCCGGTGCAGTGATCGGGCGCTCAATGACTTGGATGTGGTACCGGAAGAAGCTCGTGAAGAAAATACTCAGGCGCTGAACGTAAACCTCGTCCTGTTCCCAGAACGGCGTGAAGGAGCTGCCGGGCGGAAGGATCTTGCCCACCTCATTGAGCACGCCCATGTACAACTGCACGTAGACGTTGTTGTACTGCTCAGGGACGTCCCGCAGCTGGGCGATCTCGCTCAAACAGCTGATGGTGTCGTTGCGGAACACGTTCGTTGCCAGGAATTTTGTGACGAGAATTTTGATGAGATCCGTCTCAAAGATGAAGCCGAGGGGGATCCAGCTCAAGAAACGGAGCAGCGTCTGCAGCGTAATCTGGAGCAGCGGAACGTGCGTCGACTTGTTGAGCACAAACTCGCACAGCTACAACAGCAACAACGTAAGCAACAATCCAGTCCTTCTCCAACAAGCAAGCGTTAGCCTTTGCGCACCTGGAAGATCTGCGTGAATTCGTGGTTAAGGCTCTCCTTCAGCGACTTGGTCTTCTGCTCCGTCAGCTGGTCCTTCGAGAAGTCGAACACTTCCTCGCTCAGCAGCTTCAGAATCGTCATGTTGTTCTCGCACAAGATCTCCGACGTCTTGCTCGAGTTGACAATGTCCGTGATGAACGACGGCCAGTTCTGCGGCCACTCGTGCTTCAGCACCTGAACCAGCACGAGGTCCATCTTGTTCACAAACATGCGCTGCCCGTGCAGCGTCGACTCGTCCGACGACATCTGCAACGAAAGACCGCACACAGCATACCGTTAGAATACCACGTGCAATCATTTATCAAGCTCCTTCTGTCTACGCACCGTCAGGAGCTTGCCCACGATGTAGCTCTTAATGCCTTCGCGCTGGTCCTTGGGCAGGATCTTCCAGCGGTATCGAATGGCGTCTTCCAAGATCTACGGCATACCACAACAGTTGTGTCAGTCTCTCTTGCGTGCTCATGTTTCTCTGCATCACAATTGCAATTGTCCGCACCTGCAGTCCGAAGAACTTGGTCTGGACGCTGTTCGACTGCTCCAGGATGTCGGAGGCGCGCGTCCACGAGTCCTGGTGCTCCTGCAGCGCCACCATGATCTGGTTGGCCACGCGCTGGTGCGGGCTCTTGGGGTCGTTCATGCACTGCACCACCTGGTCCAGCGCCGCCACGTCGAAGGGCTGCGAGAAATCTAGCAGCTTCTGGCCCACGGCTTCCATCTTGGCTGGGCTGTTTTACTTGCTTTTACCCTAGTTAAGCTCCTAAAGAGAAGAGCATCAGAGCCAAAAGTCAGTGATGACATCGCTCCCTTACTGCAGCACTTGCAACGCTAGCGCCACTGCAAGCTGCTGCAGCCTATACTAGCAGCAAATAAGCAGCCGCATGTCCGGTTTTATCGGCATTTAGCAGCTTCTCCCCTCGTTCCCGCACCTTTTCCTGTCGATCGGACGCCGTGCTGAGGATCCAGACGCCGCTGTTTCACGCACACACTATTGACGCAGGGGCAAGGCGACCGTCAGCTACTCTGGGGGTCCTAGCAAGAGAGCAAAGGGGAAGAAAGCACGAACCGAAGCTTCGCTCGGGGCGGTGGCTCGCGCTTTGTTTTGTGCTTTTGAGTCTGGAAGCCGGAATCTTGCTGCCTTCGCGCGGCGCCTATTGGTCCAAACTACTAATCTGCGCGCCTTGCTATTAGTCAAAAATACGCCCTGCGAAACATCGACGATTGGATGGTACGCAGTGTGGTGTGGCGCACCTTGATTTGGGTTCCATACACAAACCCCGTCCAACTCGCTCGTGCAATCTTGAACAAAAAGGGCGCGTTGGTTTCCTTTCGCCATCCCCGCGCGCGCACTCGGCCTTCCTCGCCGCGGAGCGCATATTCCATCCAGTTAAGCTGCATCATCGTGTGTGCAACCTCACGGCGTATTGTCCAGTACAAAGACCATCATCATACGGTCGCAATCCATTCCATAAGACGCAGTAAAAGCTTTAAAAAGGCGCAAGAATGCGGTCTCCAGCGCCTTTCACCAGCGACGCACGCTCTTCACATGGCGCGGGGAACGACACGGTGTCTGCCAATCAGATGCAAGAAGACGGAGCTAGAGCAGCGCAGTTCAAGACCGAGAGCGACGACGAGCAGGACGAGCAGCTGGAGCTTCAAAGGTCGCCGATGCCGCCCCAAGCTTCCAGCCTAGCCAGATTCGCAGCCTCCGCACCTAGTCCACCAGCAGCTGCGCCAAGTATCAAGCGGACGTGGCAGACCGGGGGCCGCCAGTTGCTGGAGCAGTCAAGACGCCGACGCTCCAGTCTGCAGCAGCACTTAGACTGTGAGTTTGAGGGAGATGGATGGGGCTCGAGTATTCATTCTACGAGTTGCAGGAAGGTGGGGTTATGGCGCTAATGAATGCTGTTGTGTTTATTTGAATTCTTCAGCAGCAGCTTCAAGCGGAGCTGAGACGTTAACTGCAGATACTGCGTCACCGGCTAGGCATACAAGCGCAGGAGACTTTGCCGAGGAGATCGAGAGTGAAGCTGCTGAGATTCGGACGCTGATTGCGCGGACGGCGCAGTTGTGGTCGGCTGTGGACCGGGCGGAGCGAGCTGAAGACCTTCCGCCGGTGCCGCGGTCCGTGCCACAGCAGCCGCAGCGAAGTTTCTCAGTATCGGCAATTCAGACGAGGAGTGCGTCACTGCCTGAACAATACGTGTGTGTTGAAGAAGAGGATGATAGTACGTTGAGCAGCGATGAGGGAGAGGATGAAGAGGAAGACGACACGGAGACGGAAAGTGGTGGCGAAATGGCACTTCAACAGAACACAGAGTACTCCATCGACACCAGCGAATTTGTGGCGTCTCTTAGGCGTAATAGGAGTGAAGGCGTTCTCTGCATCGACCGTAGGACGGAGCAGCAAATGCAGGTGGATGAGGAAACTGTCGATGAAGGTCATGAAAGCGAGGGCACTGAGGAGGAAGGCGAGGCAATGGATGCTTCAAATCGAGCTATCAACGCGTCGAAAGCTCGTGCCATCAAGAACGCCATGCTTGGAAATCTGATTCGCCTGGGGTTTCGAGAGAACATTACGCATGCAGCACTCGAAGCTGGTGCTCTTGAGATCGATCACTATGATTCTGACTGCGAGCTGGCGTACGTCGACATCTTCATGTCCTTGGTGAAAATGGTATGCGATGCGCACGTTGATGTTTTAAACGAGAGTGGGGATATCGATCAAGATTGGTCTTCGCCTGGCAGCATTTCTGGCGAAAACGAAGATGAACCTGGCGCAATGAACTCGGACGTAAACCCAAGCCTAGAGCAGCGTTCCTTCCTGCCTTTCAAGTGGCCAGTCTTTGATATGGCGCAGTTTGAGTTCGGGAATGCACGCGCAGGGACATGCTTCAACAGTGTCTGCGTGTTGACGAACCTGCCGAAAGTATCGATGGACCGCACCGAGGAGCTGATGGAGGTGCTCTCCTGTAACTTGTTTTGCATGATTGGTGACCCTATTCAAGTGGTCATCCCTTCGGCAAGCTCCACGGGGCGTACGAAGGGCCATGCTTTTCTCGAGTTTGATGATCCGGATATGGCAAAGAGGTGTGCATCGGCAGTAGACGGTTTGACGTGGGGAAGGGGGCCATTCGGCAGGATTCGAGGCAACCTCTTCCGCCAGTACCAGGTAAAATCTCCCGCAGAAGGACAGCAGCGGATGTACGCAGCAATGAACGACAGAGCGTCACTTCCCAGTTCCTTTCCAGGCGATCTCCCAGCTCATCGCTTTCAACCCGACGTGGATAACGGCAATGCGGCTCACCAGCAGAACCTTTTGTGTGACAGTGATGACGATAGCAGTGACGCGGGGGAATGGGTAGTTAATCGCCCGATAGAGTATTCCCAGTTTGATCCTTCGCCACTGCTGGATTTGTCGTCGGGCAGTGTGGACATGAGAGAGCAGTACGAGTCTTCTCAGCATGCAATGCATCTGGACTGGGATGACGAAGCTTTCAGTGGCGAGTACGCCATGCAAATGTCAAGCGAAGGCGATGGTGACAATGAAGATGACGAAAGTTTCGACAGCAACAGTGTGCTTGAACTGCAAGTGCCCGATGAGGAGGACCAAGCAATGGATCGATCACTATTTGACGAGCTCGCTCGGGAGTGCGCATTTAATAATGGCTCGAGGTGCTCGCCCGCTCGAGTATCGCTATCCTCAGGCGAAGCGCAAGAGTCGTCGACTGTGGCGTCAACTGCATCTGCAGTCGCCCGCGAAGCCCTTGGCGAATGCGGTATGGTGGAGCAGGCCTGGGAGGCATCCCATGAAGTTGAAGATGGTGCTGAAAAGCCATGGCGGAGATACTGCGAGGAGTTGATCGTACGCAATCGAGAAATGCAAGAACAAGTTGCGTTTGCGCGTCGACGCATTGTCCAGTTAAGCCACAACAACCAGAAACTGCACTTGCTGATCGACCGTGTGGAGCGAGATCGCGACGGCTTGTTGTTTGAAAATGACTTGCTGCAGACTCAGCTGCATGGGTACGAGGACCATGAACAGGATCACGACTCGCTCATGAAGGAGCTGGTTACACTGCGTAAACGTCTAAAGCAGAAGGAGCACTTGTTCGACGTCAGAAACCTGGATTCACATCAACACGTCCAGGCTGCCAGTACAAGTACCAGCTCTCTAAACGCAGGTTCTTCTCGTATCATTCAATCAGCGTTTTCCCACCTTTCACCGAAAGCACTCGCAAGCTCGAAGATGGAAGATCTGAAAGAGTGGGAACAACTATTGGAGAGCACACTTAGTCGAGTGCGTTCTGCCAAGGAAGAAAAGGCGTTGGAAATGCAGAAGAAGCTGGATCGTCAGGTCGAGGAGCAAAACGAGCTCAAACTGTGCGTCATCTGCCTGTCCAACGAGAAGAGTATTCTGTGCTTGCCGTGCCGCCATCTGTGCTTGTGCAAGACATGTTCGCGCCGCCAAGAAGTCACCAAGTGCCCGATCTGCCGCCTGGAGATTGAGGAGATGCTAGCAGTCTACTCTTAAGTGAGAGAAGGCGTTAATCCAAGGCTGTTCTGAGCGATTATGTTGCATGTTCAAGCGTTGGCTGTCGAGACCTCCCTCGGCACATTTCACAAAATGAATATCTGCCGTGGTCACTTTGCGTCCTAGACACATCACGCGATGGAAAGTGACTGTTCTCGGCTTCATGTATCGCAAGCCATCAGTCGCTTCTGGGCAAATATCGGCACGCACGTGGATCATGGTGTCGAAAAGCTACAGAGCGGAAAATGTGAAGGAGGCGCTAGCAAATGCAGAAGCAATCCGACCATCAGCTGATGTAAACACCATCGACGACGGAGCGCAAGACCGCGAAAGACTCGTCAATCAGTGCCAGAACCCGTTATGTCAGCGCGTCCTGCACAACTCGTATCCAAGCTACTGTGAGGACCAAGCGATATGCCAGCGCTATCGCGCGCTGAGGCTGCAGTGCCTGGCGAACTCGGAGAACACAGCGATTCAAGACAATGCAGCGCTGGGACGGGTAGATTCGTTTCTGGAAACGAGAAGATCCGCCGATGATGAACGCGAAGAAAAGCAGGATGCGGACTCAAGCGCGCCGTACGTCATTCCACGGTGGAAGTGCCCGACCAGTGTTCCTGCAGCAGCAGTCCCTAGCGTCAACACGGAGAATCGCCCAGCTGCTTCGGCTTTACGTCGTGAAGAAATAATCCGAGAAGGCGGCACCACAACCAGGAACATATCGAGGGTTGGTGCACCAGGCAAGAGAAAGCGGAAAAGGCCACAACTCGGTCCTCGTGTGCACTTTGACGATGTGCTGGCACTTTTTGATCGTACCATGCCTGTACCGACTGCCACTGCAGCGTCACAAACACCGGTGCGCAGGTCACAAAAGACTCGATTACGAGAAGCAGCTCGCAAGCCATCGATAGAGCCACAGCGCACCGAAGTCACAAGACGTTCGGGCGATCGAGGTGAGCGCTATGGACAATTAGTCGCTCGGCCGTGCACGGATTCGAGCAGTGGTGTTTTGCCTTCTGATTCACCAACCTCGAATCTGTCGGCACCATTTACATCAATTACTCGCAACAGCGACAACCATAGAGATCCGGTGTTCGTGACACCGTTATCGCTACCCGTACCATCTCAAAACCGAGGCATTTTCTTCACGGAAAACAGGCTAACTGGAGTTTCGGCACGTCATGGTAGCGATAGCAGACCACCGTGCGAGTATGAGCCGCAACGGACATTCAACCATCAGCAGTGGTTAACGTCGGTAGAGGCCACATCCAGCCAAGCCAACCATGGTACTGAATATGAACGCACGGCTGCAGTCGTTGACGCTTCGCATTCTCGTTTTGTGCAGACGCCAGCTTTCCCACATGGATATCCAAATCGAAATGATGCTCATCGCAACATTTACGAAAGAAGAGGTCGTGGTGCTTCGATTGCTGGGAACTTTTTGCGAGAAGACATCGGAAGGTCGTATAAACATTCCTATCGAGACGACCAGCGATTGCCTGTTCATCTCTCCCGGTGCAGTAGCGAAGGTAATGCGCTTGGCTACGAAGAGACTTGCAGTTTGGATAATGATGTTGGGAGGAGATTGGAGATCAACCAGCGTCATCAACCAGCGATTGTCTCCGTTGACGTGGTTGAGAGGAGTACAAGGCAACCATTGCCTGCAGTTGAGCACCCAGTAGACCAACAAGACGCGTCTCCAGTGACTTCAGTGCCTCGTCCTACAGCTCCTCCTGTACACAATCGCCGAATTGGCGACAAGGCGTTTCAAGAAGTATCAATTGATGCCAATCCTGACCGTGAACCTACTTTCTCATTCCACGAGTCGTTCATACAGCCTCTCCTTTCGATGTTCATCCAGACCTTACCTGATCAACTACAACCTGTGATGAATGCAACGAAAAAGCCACGGAAACTGAGGTGGTATGTCGAGTACACCAAGAAGATCGAGCGAAGTTGCAACCCGTACGTGAAAATTGACATGCAGAGCACGCGGGTCGTGGTGGAGGTACAACATCGTGTTTGGCTGAAGCTCAAAGGCCCGTCCACGGCGAAACTGCTTCAAAACGCTATCAGGGCGATGCGAGATGAAGCGCTTTCGTGGCGCGCCTTAAAGTCCGAGGTCGAGCAGTGTCTCCAACTGTATCGAACTCGGGTAAGCGATGACATTGATCTAAGCAACGTTTTTCTCCGAGCGTGGAATACCCTCAAGTCTCGGGCTGGTGCTGTCACGCTTCCGCGTCAAGCCGACTACTTCTACGGCGCCCGGCTCCATCACTGGAAGTTTGTTGTTGGAAATGTGGAAATTGGAAGTGGGAGCCACGAGGAGAAACGCGAGGCTTTTCGCCTCGCCGCTAGAAGTGCAGCAAGTTTCTTGCTTCAGCTGGACGATGGCCAAAATGGCAACAGGTGGCGCCCGCCACGCGTGGAGCAACCGTCCTACTCGGGCGACGAGTGCGAATTCCTTTTTGAACGAAGTGTTGGTGACGGGCCTCTCATCATCGGCCCCGCACAAGCGCCGGTGACGTCAGGGAGCAGAAGCAACGAAGATCCACCAGCCGCAGTCCAACATGGACAAGACGAGAACGGTACGGGAAACATGATACTGAAAGGACCCATGTTCGTCTCAGCTAACATGTCTGTGATGAATTTGTAGATGCCATCGAGGTTTTCTCGTCTTCCCCGGTTCACGAGTCTATTCAACCGATGCTTCCCATTGAAGATAGCGATTTTTCGCTGCTCGACCTCGTTGGTATGCCGGACGTTTCTTTGGGAGTCACTGACACTGGTGCAATCGTGAACGCCGCCACGCCGAACACCGACGAGCTGCGGATACGGCAGTGCAGCATGTGCGAGATAATCCGTATTCGCAATCCTAGCAGTGGTGGCTGCCGCCGGTGTCAACTCGACGTGGCCAACACGCTTTCCGGAAGCAAGCCGAGCGCCACAGCTGCCGGTAGCAGCAGTGAGCAGCCCGCAATGGCTTCTACTGCGCCAGCTGATGGTACGGTACACCATGCAACGCTTAGCTATACAGCAACAGCCGATCGGAGCATCTAACATGTTGGTTGTTGTGCTCTGCAGACGCCGTCGAAGCACCGGCATCTCGTACCCACGCACAAGAGCAACCTGTTGATGCTGATGCACCGTCCATTGCCGCACCAGCAGCATCCAAAGCTGCAACAACCAGCACTTCCCAGCCAGCTGCAAAGAGACTACGACGCTTTTTCGAGCTGTTCCGCATGTCCGGCCAGTGAAAGCGGAGGAAACAGCAAGACCTGTCACGTTGAAGCTGTCCCGTTTGTAGCCATGTCTACAATCCGTAATTTCCTCAATCTTCATTTTCATAAATTCCAGCTCAGTGATTGGTTCACGTGCAGGTAAAATTCGTTGATTGGTCCATCACATTATCGACATCGCAGCCAGCGACCATGGTGCGTCCGCCGCTGACGTCGCTCTTGAACGCGCCCTCTGCGTGCGTCTAACTCCTCTCTCTCTCTCTCTCTCTCTCTCTCTCTCTCTCTTTTCCAGTCTGTCACACTCCACACGACACTAGGCGACATCAAGATCGAAGTCTGCTGCGATACGGCGCCCCGTACAGCCGAAGTATGACCAAAACCCACCTTTATCACCACTTGCTGTCGCCCTGAGCCATCTTTTCCCGTGTTTGCAGAACTTCCTCGCTCTCTGTGCAAGCGGAGCCTATGACGGCACCAAGTTCCACCGGTACCAACAGTTTCGGACAGTAATATGGTCGTTGTGATGCCTAACTGTTTTTATCGTATCTGCACTGAACTGCAGCAACATGAAGGGCTTCATGGTGCAAGGAGGAGACCCAACGGGCACGGGCAAAGGCGGTCAGAGCATCTGGGGTGGAGCTATTGACGACGAGTTCCATCCGCAGAACAGAGTACGGTGCCGATGGGCTTTTTGTCGTGTCTTTGGTGGGGCAGTTGTTGACTATCCTGCACCTGTTGAGCAGCACAATTGCCGAGGCATCGTGTCCATGGCCAACAGTGGGCCCAACACCAACAAGCAGCAGTTCTTCATCACGTACGCCAAGCAGCCGCACCTCAACAATGTGTACACGATCTTTGGCAAGTACGTGACGAAAGCAGATTGCTTTGTTCTGCGGTTGATAAACATACTGGGGGTGTATATGTACTCGCGGTGTGCGAGTTGGGGCTCCCGTGGCGCTGATAAACAATGCTGCACTGACTAATAAATAATACTAACCATCCGCCTGACGCTGTGGTGACTGGCAGGGTCATCGACGGCATGGACACGTTGGACGCCATGGAGAAGACGCCCGTGGACGGGAAAAGTCGCCCACTCAAGGAGATCGTCATCAAGTCCGTCACCATCCACGCGAACCCCATCGCCGACAGTTGAAGAACGGACCAATAGACAGCGGCGACCCAGGAACTCTCAATAGCACCGCCGGACTTACACAAAACGCGTCATGAAGAGCGTAATGTCATCCGGCTTCTTCGTCTGCATCTCCGCAATCAGCTTGAGTTGCATGAGCGAGTAGTGGTGCTTACGCGACGGCCGACGCAGAAGCAAGTGACGATCCAGCGTCTGCTTGCCCTTGTGTCTCTCCATCAGCTCGAGCGAGACGGCCATGTGGTCAACGCCGCTGGCATCGAGTGCGCCGCCCGCAGCCAGCTTCGTTTCCTCCACTGTGCGCTCACGGTACTCCAGAACGGCTGCCGTAGCGAAGGGATACAGAAGACGCTCGCTCACGACACCGTCTTTACTCGACGGCATCTTCTCGTGGACCTTGGACATATTCACAAGCTGATCACACACGCCCTGCAGCCCCGATCCTGTCGGCCCCCACAACTCCGGGGCCGTGAGCGCCGCTGTGATGTCGTCCTTGTACAGATTATCGCCCAGTCCATCCGAGAACGTGAGACACACGTCGCCTTCCTGGAGTGCGAAGCTCTGCACGACGTAGTCCTTGGACACCACCTGCTCACGCAGATTGACGACCGTCGGCACGTTGAACTCGCGCAGTACCGCCAACGTCTCATAGACGACAGTTCCGTGCCGCACGACGACGCTCTTGGAGTCTCCAAGCGAAAAGGTCAGCAGCTTGCCGGTCCACCGGTTGAAGTAGGAAACAGCGAGCGTCGTGGCCAGTCTCGACTTCCTGTGCTGGAAGCAGTTGATCCGCGCCGTCTTGACGGCGTCCACCACTGCACTCTCGAAAGCCTGTTGGTCCAGCGGCTCCCTGTTGTGGTTGGTCAGCTCCTCCAGCACAATGCGCACGCATCGCACCACTTCCGCCGACAAAATAGCCGACGACACGGGCGCTCCGTCATAGTTCGCCAGCGACTGACGTCCAAAGGGCGACGAGACGCCGTCCGCCACAATGTGGAAGAAGGCGGACCCGGCGCCCGCGTCTTCTCCGTGATACTCAAAGGCCGCGTGAGCATGTTGCAGCGTGTCCTGCTCTCCCCACCTGAACCTGTTGCTGGACATGGGCGTGGCTCTTCGAATGGGGTTGTTCACCTTGATGGCATTGGGGAGACGCCAGCCCCCACTGGGAGCCGATTTTTTCATGAAATTGTCCGACTGAGAGCGGAATTTGGCGAACCGCTGGTGGGTGCGGGTCGATACGGAGTGGAAAGCATTGGCTAGAGCTTTGACGGGCGACGGGGAGCTCTGCGGATGAGGCAAAAGGTCTCCCAGGGAGGTGGCGCGACGCTTGTAAGCCGAAAATCTCGATGAAGCCGTAGGAACAGGCGCTGCTGGGGCCGTGCGCCACACCGGATGGTCCTCGTCGTCCTTGGGGGAGCGCTGGTCGGCCACCAGCACGTGCATGGAGGGCAGCGCAGGCCTCGGAGGCAGCATGGCACGAGGCATGCCTTAGGAATATTTCTTCGTAGCTCTTCGCAGCTTTTTGTAGAATGAGACTTTTGTCGCAGTTGATGGACTGGTGCGATGTTTTTAGCTGTAAAGGCTGATGATTTATCGGCGCCGGAGTAACAGCAGCTGGCTCGAATCCACGCCGTCTGCTGGGATTTAGTGGCGGAGGGAGATGAGACCCGAGGATAATTCGTGGCAAAGTTCTTGTGTTTGGCTGGCCAGGATGTCTTCAACTCGTTCCGATCGCAGAGCGCTCTCTTCTCTCTCTTCTCTCTCTCTCTCCGTATTTTTTCTCTCGGTGGAGACTTCGTCTGTACGAGAAAGCCAAGTGCAAGTGCAAGCGTGAAATGCAAAATGGTGCAGAGATTCAGCGAGAAGGAATGGAAACCCGCCGGCTTTCTCTACCCGAAGGTGGTGCCACTGCTCGGGACTCTATGGAGACAGCGCCGCTTTGGCTGAAGCCCAAAGATCGAGGAGTTTTTGAGGCATGAGAACGTTGTCGTCCAAGCAAGTTGTCGCCTGTGGAGACGTCGGTGGAAAGTGGCCGTGCCATGGATTTTCGGGGCGAGTTACCAACGCGCCATGTGCATGTGCGACTCGTAAAGCGAATCGCAGCTGGACGGCAAGAGCGGGGGTTCCCATGGGTTGCGCGTTGCCACTCGTCGCCGGCGACACGGCCCACACGTGGCGTTACGCTCGACTCGGCGGCCACAACTTGCATCGCCTGGATAGTCGAGGAGCTCGAAAGCGAGCAAAGTGCATTCATCCCCGTGCAGGCTGTAGGTGGGGAAGCCGCCCTCTGAACTCGTAACACTGCACATGGGTGGACCAAAGGCTCCGCTGTTTGACTTCACGGATACCTGTAATTGTTTACATTGTAAGCTTTGGTGCATTCCTACACTCCTTCGCAAATGCTGCGCGTCTCGAAAACTTGGGTCTCCCCCTCCGAGTCTCCAGTCCCAACCGAGACCAAGACCCCATCCGTTGGGAAAAATGATGATGTGGCGACCGCGGTATCGGCGTCAAGGTTGACCATGATTATCCCTTGGCCCCTGTCCTCGACCTGTTCGCTATCCACTCTTCGGCTGTTCGAGGGTTGCTCACTTCCTGATCCGTCCTCGTCCAGCTCAGCAGGTCTAATTCCGTAGCAAGTTCACAGGTAGCCATCAATCGCCCATGGCCAGCTCGACGACCGACGCCGGCGCCAAGCGCCGACTGTACGTCTGGATCGCCTACAACGTCGTGCTCTATGGAGTCATCGTGGTCTCCGGCGCCATCCTGTTCATGGTCATGGTAGGCATGGTCACGGTTGGCGGCGGGGACAAGGACGTCAAAGACGACTGGATCGAAGTCAACTCGCAGATCCTCAACGGCGTCTTCACGTGGATGGCCGTGACCAACCACCCGTTCTTCCTCTTCCGCCTCGTCAAGCTGCTGCAGGTGCTCGGCATCCGCCGGTGGGACTGGGCCGCTGCACGGGCCACGCGTACTAAAGCGGCACGGTACTTGAGTCAGCTTTTCCCGCTCGTGTTCGTCAACACGGCCCCCGCTCAGGACCACAAGGTCGGACTCATGGAGGCCCAGGACGCCGCGGCCGATGACGACCAAACGTACTTCGATCTGCTCAAGGACGACGCCGAGACGGTGCAGGTCGAAGAGATCGCGTACCTCCGCGGAGACGCCGAGAACCTCCGCAACACGTTCGTCATGCTCAACTGGAACTGCCTGTTCCAGTACCCGATCACGGCGGTCATGTGGGCCTACAACTCCAAGGCGCGGCCGGGCTTCGTCATTGGCGTGTTCCTCCCGCTCTCGTTCCTTTGCAACTTCGGCGGCCAGTACCGGATTTTCAAGCTTAACAAAGACATCAAGGCACGACGCGCTGCTGCTCTTGAGAAAGCCGCGTCGGATGCCAGCCAGCCGACGAGAAGCGACACGTCCATTTAGCTTATGTATTCCTAAGAAAAAACGACTTGCATTAAGAAATTTGCAGGATTTTACAGTTGGTGCAATCGTTGCAACGCCTCTCTGAAGGTATAGATATGGTCAAGCTAGGGAACTCTTGCTTGCTCAGCAAGCCTTGCTGTCCTCAGGTAACTTACATTATCAAGGAACACCGATTTTTCGAAGTACTTGCTTTGATCCGAGTCAATTGTATCATGTTGGCCATAATTGCTGGCATACGAAGTACAACTTAACTTCAGGAGAGCGACAAGTGCAGGCTCTGATAGCTGCAAGTTAAGATGCAAGACGTGTAGCTGGAAAGCTGCAAGATTTCTTTACAGAAGCAGCAACATAGCCCTGAAGCTTCAGAATTTCTGGTCCAACATCCGAAACAAGTGCGGAGTTTGTGGTCTGGGTTACACTGTGACCATCAAACTCGCACTCGATGGACACCGGACTCGTCCTCGATAGCCAAAGAAAACATATTTTTTTTCAAGATAGGCGGAGCTCACAGCAATTGTTTAATTTTCCTTAGCGAGCGCAAAGTCTGGATCCTACTTTGTGCAAAAGACCTTCACGCTGTTTCTGTTCCAGAAAAGCTGAAGTTGCCACTGACGATGCGATGTACCAATGCCACTCGTGACTGGGGTGTTGTTATATCAAACCGACAACGGAAACTCATATCCACGATATACTGACTGAAGTAATTTGAAGGCAACTCCAGAATTTACTTCAAGAAGTATCTATGGGCTTTGTCCGGCCTGAACTTGGAAAGCTTGAAAACGGTAATATACGTACAGCCCAATTCAAGCGGGCTCGCATTTCTTATGACGAAGGTGCAAATGCACTTTCAGATTTACCGAACTTCCTATTTGTACCAACGACGTGATCAAGCTTTCTGCCCGTCCCCCAATTGGAAACTGTTGCTGTGGTAGTGCCGTTTTCGGGAAATGCTGCCACTACATTATCTATCGGTATCAGCTTGCTAACGTCGCAGTCATCTGAACGTGGTAATCAAGTTCTGTGTATTAAGAATCGATACCGTGGGGAATCTGAATTATCGCGGGTACACAACCAACCACCTTGCTACAGCTGCGACCTAGCCGCTCCTTGCACGCAACGAGAAAGACGAGTGGTCTTACTTGTGGCGGCGCTCTTCGTACTCCGTTTGGATCTGCACGCTCGTCTTCCCCGACGTCTCGGGCACCAAATTGAGTGCCAAGCAGAAGAATACACCGAGCAACACCACAAACGGCACGTAGCTGAAGTCCTTCAACGCGTCGGCCAAGTACGGGTACGACACCCCCACCACGAGGTTGCAGAACCAATTGATTCCAATACACAGCGACGACGCGCTCGCTCGGATCGAGTCTGGGAAAATGTCGGCCGTCATCACCCACACGAGCGGGCCCAGCGTCATACCGAAGATGATCACGTACAGCGCAGTGAACAGGACCGAGAGCGCCGCCACATCCACGAGGAACGCTAGCGTCATGCCCACAGCCATCACCAACATGCCAGCCAAGCCCCACAAGATCACTGTGCGGTTTCCGAAGCGGACAGCCAGCACGCCGGTGAAGAAGGCCGGCCAAATGTTGATGAAGTCGATGATGAGCGTTCCAACGCGAGAGTCCGAGATGCCAGCGTCCGAGAAGATACTACCGGAGTAGTAGAACACGGCGTTGATACCTGATAGCTGCTGAGAGCACGAAAGCAGGATGGCGCCAGCCACTTGTCGACGGAACTTGGGGTCGAACAACGACTCGTCCACCTGCTTGACGTTGATTAACCCTTCTTCGTTGTCCTTGGTCGTCTCGAGCCACGCCACCACTGTGTTCACATTCTCCTCTCCGTACAACCGAGTGATCACGAGCTTGGCCTCTTGGCGTCGGTTCTTCATCAGCAGCCACGCCGGACTCTCCACGCAGAGTGACGGGGCAAACAGTAGGAACGAAGCCGCCAATACCAGCGGGAACCCCGCCAGGAATCGCCAGCCTGTAGTCGTATTCGCGAAGAAGAAGGCGACGGCCGGCAGAAGGATCCCCACTGTAACTGAGATCTGCAGACCGAGCCCAAGAATGTTGCGCAGATGCGGAGGCGACAGCTCGTTCACGTACGCGCCAATTGTGCCAGTCGCGACGCCAGAAGCGATGCCTGCGATGAGGCGTCCAACCGCAAAGGGCCAAATGTTCGAGACGCTCATCTGCACTGCAGCTCCAGCCGCGATGAAGCCGCAGTTGACGAACAGCAGCTTCTTCCGTCCCCACCGATCGCTGAATCGCCCACAGAACAGGCTGCCGACCATCGCGCCAAAGATCCAGGCGTTCACCGCGAATGTCCATTCGAGTTTCGAGTGGCCTGGGAACATGAGGCACGTGTTTTCAGCCACGGGGCGAGCGTCGCACTCCTTCGTGTCGTTGAACTGCGCCAAGTTGAGCTGCGAGGTGGACCAACCGCTCTGGAAAGGCTGAAGGAGAGACACCAGGACACTCAGGTACAAAGCGGTCTTGGGCTTGACTTGGCACGAGTCGGTCGTGGCTTGCGGTAACTCCGACATGGCTGCGGGGACTCTTGTTGCTGCTGCTTGGTCAAATGAAGAATGAAAGAGACCTCACGCCAAGCTGGGACGGGGAGACTGAGACGCCAAGCCGTACGAGAGCACGCGTTCTCAACAACCACGACAATGGAGCACGGATTATCAGATATGAAGCACAATGCGAAGCGACTCGCGCGTCAATTGCCACAGTTCCCGAGTTTTACAACATGTTCTCAGCGGTCCTACTGACGGAATCAGGCTCCTAAGTTGACGAGAGCCAATTACGTATTTCTCTACCCGTTGCAGCTAGCTCCATTCGCAAGTAGTAGTCGTCGGACTCTGATTCTCTTGAGCTAGCACTGACCGACGATATCGCACGATAGCGTTGGGAGAAGCAACGTGGGTAAATGTAAAACGACCCGAGATGAGATTTGCGTCTTCGATTCCCAAGTTCGGGAACAATCAGCCAAGGAACGCGATCTGTTCGAGACGACTGATCCCCCTTGGCCGGCCTTTGTCGATACAATAGCGAGCAGGTTGACACCATTACCACGGCTCTAAAGGCTCCCAGACGTCGTTGATGCAGATAACAATAATTCTTGAGCCTGGTAATGTCTTTCAAAAAAAAAAGACCAAAAACCTAAAACTTGTTGGGGGAAAGCTCGTTATGAATGCTCAACTGTGGACTTGAATGCGTTGTGAGGGTGAGGAAGCGCAACGTATTCATAGTAATTCAGCAACCTCTTCATTGCTGTTGATCCCATCAAAGCCGGAATTCTTGTTTTCGACCCAGCTTACAATACGAAGAAGGTTCTCAACTTGAGCGTAATCCACCAAATTCACACCCGGCTCTTTAACCTATTACATATACAGCGCACGGTGACAGTGCCGAGGTTCGTCGCGGGGCCGGTGTAATAGTAGAGCGCGTGAGTGGTGTAGTCCTTCATCAAGTTGTAACCAATGCATCTGCTTCAGAGGAAAGAACAGAAGTATCAGATTGAGTCCGCCATATCGAGAACTCCACGGCTTGAAGCAGTTTGCTTTCGCCCAAGATGAACGGACCAGCTTTGCTTAGCTTGTGATGTGCTCTTTAGCCATGACTCACCTAACCTATTGCCACAAGCTCAATTTTTGATTATGGCATTTACGCGGTTGGCACGATCGACCAGATCACCTTTGCTGTCCGCCGAGACCGCAAAGCCGCCGCTCGAGCTTCCTCTCCATTCCAGAATTTACCTCGTCCCGCACATAAGCCCCTCGACCCAAGGCGATGCGCGTCTGCTATATTTTGCTAGTGTCTGCAGCCTTGCTCCTCTCAAGCAGCGAAGCAGTCACAACCGTGAACCACACGCCGGAATCCAGATTGGCTTCAGTGGACGCGACCCGGTCGATCGATACTGCCAGCCGAAGACTTCTGAGGACCCAAGACGAAACCGAGACGGACGAAGAAGAGAGAGGACCAGTGAACCTGACGGCATTCAAAGACCTGATGAAGCTGGATGACCTGATTCTCCCCAAAAACCTGGAAGCTGCGCTCGGCAAGACCAATCAAGCCAAACAGAACCGGCAAACGCTGTTCGATGGCTTGCTCAGGGTGGATGCTCCTACGAGGAAGGCAGTTCTCGACAAACTCTTCGCAGACCCGAAGTTTGCGAAGCTCAGGTCGTCTTGGACCAGATACAAATGGGGCAAGGCACTAGAGTATGAAAGAGCTGAGGCAGCAGCTGCTCGTCTCCGCCCTAATTAGTGATGTGTGTGCGTCGTAGACAAACAAACGCTATGAAAGCAAATACAAGCCATCGCACTACTACTCCATGATCATAGACTGCCTTGGAAGCGGGAGTTTGTCATCCTAGCTTCATTTTCAGAAAACCTGACTTAAGCAAGTACAATAACTATTTTCCAAAGTAAAATGCGGCAGTATGTCTGCTTTTCCTGGCCGCACACTGCTACTTTGGGACAGCTAAAGCGAACGTGCTGCTGATTTTCTACAGCAGCAGTAAACGGTGAAGCTTTGAGGCGAGAAGTTAATTGCAACTGAGGTATGATACTTGCAATCATCCAGATGTGATCAAAAGTGCCGAATTCAGTGGCCAAGAAACAAGAATACGGTCGAATATCTCTCCTTACACTCTGAACGAGGCCAGCCAGACCAGCCCTTGGTTCGCACATCCCGCCCACAGTGGACGGCACGAGTTTCACAGCAACAGCCCTTTGACGACCACGACATGCGCCAGTCGAAGGCCAGGACCTCCTCATATGAGCGCCAACTAGTCAACGTCACGCACGTAGGGCACTCCACAACGACAAGATCTTCAACAGCATCAACTTCTGCTTGGCCGGAGCAGTCGGAGCAGTTGCACCCGAAAAAGGCAAGTTGAAGTGATCGTGGTGTAGCCATCCTCTAATCTACGTAGTTTACACCACAAACCTATCATCTATCATCAAAACCTTTCGAACATGATCTTTCGCCCGCCCGCGCTCTTCTGCGCCCACTCTTCCTTTTGCTGGCGAGAGCGCACGTTGAAACGAGGAGGGGGGACACAAATTCCCCATACTCAACTCGAGTATGAGCGCGCCCATCGATGATCTGCTGTACGGCGGCGACGACTCCGGGGATGAAGACGAGATGACCTGTACGTTATACCCCCTCTCTCTCTCCTCCCTCTTTCACCCCCCTAACGTCCCTGTGTGTAGCCTCCATGCCCACCATGCGCTCATACGCGGGCGTGCCGCTGTCCGCAGCTGCTGTTACGCCCCCAGGGGGTCTATTAGCGCCCCCAGCAATAGTACCCCCGGTGTCCAAGCCCCTGACACCTAATACTGCCGCCGCTACGCCCATCCGGCCGCAGCCTTTAGCCCCCACGCCCGCGTTGGTCTCCGCTCCTCCGACTCCGACTCCGAAACCTCTGACCCCCGTGAAGCAGGCGTCCGGCTCGGGGCAGCAAATGTTCCAGCAAATGTTCGCGTTGCTGAAGCAGATGCTGCCCATGGAGCAGTACGCGGCGCTGCACTCGGAGATGCGCAAGGGCAACGGCAACGACATCAAGTCTATCGTGGACATCATCAAGCGCATCGCAGGCGACGCCATCTTCTCCAGCGTCATCCAGAAAATGGACCTCACACGGACGTTCCCCACTACCACAGCTGCTGCGACGCAACCGGTGATGACTCGCTACTATAACGTACATGTGCAGCCCTGGGGGGGGGGGACCCTGTGCAACCTCGGAGCTGACGTTTTTTACTTGTTTTATTGTGTTATTAGGGTGCTTTTAGTGTTGTCAAGCCAGAGCCGGGAAGTGGGGCGTTAACTACGTCGACTTCGCCTGGTTCGTTGGGTCGACCGCTGGCGGCGAGGACGGTGACGACCACGACCACCACAGCATCGCCGAAGAAGACTTTACCGACGGTAATTGCGCCAAACACGCGGCCTATTGCCGCCGCGCCGCCGACGCTGGCTGCGGCGACGTCAATGTCGATGCCTGCGTCGATTGCAGCAGCCACGACGCCGATCCAGCCGCCGTCAGGGATTTTTAGCACTGCGACGAAGCCTATTGGCGTGAAGCCGGAGCCTCTGAGCACCGGTGCAAGTACAGCAAGTGGCACGACGACAATCTCGTCGCCCAACGCGTCGTCGTCCGCTTCCCAGTCGAGGAATGAGGCGCTGGAGAAGATCATGTTCGCCAAACGCCTGCTGTCCCACGCGGCGACGTGCTCGCTGTCCCATGGCGTCTGCCAGGTGAAGAAATGCGACGACGTGCGGCGAGTTTTCAAGCACAGTTTGTCGTGCGGGGGGGCGAATGGCTGCTCGCACTGCGAGCAGCTGAAGGGCCTGGTGAAATACCACGCCAAGGAGTGCGTCGTCGGCATGACAGACCACTGCTCGATCCCGTTCTGTGACGGCTTGCGGCGGACGTACGCGCAGAACCAAGCAGCGCTGGCTGCGAAGGCCAAGGCGGCGCGTGGTGCCGGCAGTGATGACGACGATGATAACACGCCGCTGTCTTCGGCGGTGAACAAAGCCAAGCGACACGCCAAGGCGAAGTCCCCCAAGAGTGCGGCCAACCACATGCTGAAGCGGAAGGGCTCCAACGCTTCGCTTTCCAGAACGAACAGCTCGTCGTCCCCCGGTCCGTCCTCGAGCGTGGCTTCTCCCAATGTCGCTTCAGCGATCGCCATGCCATCAGCTTCCACGCCTTCTAAGCAGCCGCAGAAGAACGTGACGGTCAACATGACGCAGGAGTATGGACGCTTGCTGCAGCTGATTCTTCACGTGGAGAAGTGTACGACTAGTGCGTGTCCGGTTGGCGAAGAATGCGCCGAGTCAAAGGCGATCATGCAGCAGATGAGCTCTCCCAACCCTCCGGCGCGGGCGAAAACCTACAAGCAAGTGTACGGCCACTACAAGACGTGCGTGGCGAAGAAGAACACGGGCAACTGCCCCATGTGCAAGATCGGCTTGCTGCCCATTTTCCCGGCTGCCAGCCCGACGCTTTCCCCTCACCCGCAGACTGGAGTAGTGAAAGCTATTGGAACGCCGAGTGTCAACACCACGACGCCCGGATCGGTGGCTTCTTCGTCGCCGTCTGGAGGCCTCAAGCGCGCGAACAGTGCGGTGTCGCCAACCCCGCGTTCCCCTTTGAAGAAGGCGCGCACGAACTCGACGAGCCAACGGAAGTCGACGGCCGAGGCTGCAGCGCTGAATGCGGCGGTGTCCGACTTGGTGGGCCAGGAACTCTCCCAGGCTAGCGTTACGGACATCCGACGAGAGGCCGACGTGCTTACGCACACGAACATTGAGCTGGGAATCGAGCGACGCATCATGATGGAAGGCGGCGTGCGGCGCGCTCGGATGGCCGAGCAGTTGCCGTGCCTGAAGGAGCAGTGGGTGGAGAAAGACTTATTTAATTCCGAGAAGCTGCGCGCCCAGATGCGCGACGTTGGCCGGCGGTCGGGCGTCGAACTCGGAGGGCACTCGAGCGAGGTGATGGCGTACGCGCTCCACGAGTACTTGAAGCAGGTGATCGAGGAAATGGTGGAGATCTCGAAGCAGCGCGGCGACTCGCAGGCGCAGTCCCTCGAGGCGCTGCAGAAGGCGCAGCGGGTGGGAGCGCTGCTGGCTGCGCGGCCAGGAAACCACATGGAGCTGACGGCGACGGATATCCTGCGTGTGAGCTGCGAAGACTCGTTCACCAAGTTACGACAGGAAGATCTGGCGCTGCGGTCCCAGCTGCTCGAGGACGCCAAGCGCGAGGAGCAGATTGAGAAGGAGCGCGCCAAGAAGCGCAAGAAGGTGGACCGCAGTAAGCTCAACCAGGATGAGCGGGACGAGGCCGAGATGGACGTCGAAGAGCTGGCCGTTAAAGACCTGAAGGAGCGTCTGCTGCTGCAGGACAAGAGCGGCGTGGTCAAGGTGGACGGCCGCGTGAACGAGAGCATCTCGACCAAGTACGCGCCGCGAGAAGCTGACAACCAGGTGACTATGGAGGACGCCAACTACTGGTTGCTGAGCCAGAAGCCGTACATCCGCCCCAAGCTGTTCGTCCGTGCCGAGGCCGCGCGCATCGTGACCAAGTCGCTCCTTTGAGCTGACGAGACGAGCTCGAGCTGGCAGAAGAGCAAAGAGAAAGGCATAAATTAAAAAAAAATGCTGCTGGGCCCCCTATGAAGGACGATCGGTCTATCCTTTGTGCCGTTCTTTGCTGGCTACTCGAAGCGCGAGTGGATTCGCACTTCGCCCTTCTTGAAAGCCTCGGGGATGTTGGCAGTGCGGAACGCGTACAAGTCGGACTCGATCATCGAAGCTCCTACGTAAGAAATAATGGTGAATAAACCGCATCTTACAGAAGTCTTTCCTTGAAAAGAAATACCTGGAATGACGGAGGAGTCGGCGACGTAGATGTCTTCTCCATTGTTGCGTAGCTCCACGAAGTGGGTGCGCTGCTTGACGCCCTTGGACTTCAGTCGGGGCGACGACGGCTGCAGCTTCCCAGAAGGGGTCATGGCCATGTCCACGCCCTTGTAGAGGCCCTCCCCCGTCTCGACGGCGATGTGGTAGGCGTGCCACGGACACTTGATGGTGGGTTTGCCGCCCATTTCCTCAATGTCGCCGTTGACCAGCGGCCCGCCGTGGTCTACAGATCAAAATACCAGTTAGCATGCCTGGAATCACCACCAGAACAGGGACGTTCTCCCTCCGTACGGTAGCAGGCTTGGTCCATGCAGTACACTTGACCCCGGACGTTGAGAAGCATGACGCTGCGGTGCGACGTCGGCAGCTCCATGCACCGCTTGGAGCCGGACGGCAGCTCCGAGAGCTTACACACGAACTCGTACGTTAGCAGTCCACTCGCCATTTTGGTATCTGCTGGCCTCACAATAAATAATCTTCAGATTCGAACTTAACCGAGATGGTTACGCCCACAAAATGTTTAGTCTCAATTTTAGTCAGTTGAAGTGCAAATTAGCTGGACGAGCTGCTGGGAGCGAGTGACATGCGTTCTTCGGCCGCTGGTGGCAGTGGAGCAATCACCGCGTGGTGCTTGGCTTTCTTGGCTGAAAAGTGGGAGCCCAGCTTGGTGAACACGCCGACCAAAACGGACGCGGTCACGAGGGAGAGCACCCAGATCGAGTAGCCTGCGCTGTCGATGAGGCCGCCCATCATGGAGCCCGAGAGCCCCGTGGAGAAGTAGCCGACGGCCGTCATGATACCCGAAGCACCGGCCGATATGTCGCGCGGCAGATCGGACGGCACCGTGTAGCTCAGCAGCGTGTAGTTGCCCAGTAAGAAGACGCTGGAGAGGAAGATCAGCCCGCTGAGCATCGCTACGCTACAAGTGGCGCTCACGAAGTAGATGGCGCCAAGCATGAATGCTTGCAACAGTGAGAAGATGAAGATAGGCATCACACGGTCGGAATGGAAAATGACGTCGCTGAGCCAGCCGCAGAGGATGCCGCCCACGAAGCCGCCCATGGTCCAAGCCCCACCGATGATAGCAGTATCACTCGACGTCAGCGGATGTTCACGAACTGCGTCGAAGAAGGAGAGGAACCAGTTGAGAAATCCATCACGAGCCCAGCACAGGAAAAACAGGGCTGTGAGGTAACCGAGGAAGGTGTAGTTGCGGAGAAGCTGCTTCATCTGCTGCTTTGGTGTGAGGCGAATCTCCTCAACTTCCTCTTCTTCCTTGTCTGCTACATTGGCTTCGGTCTTCGACACTGGAGAGATCAATACTAGTTGCTTATCTGGGAATTTGTGCGTGTCGGCGGGCGAGTTCTTGACGTAGCGAGAAATGATGGTTGCCATCAGGAAGAGCACGACGCCGGGTATAATAAAAACGTACGCCCAGCCCAGTGTACTGATGATGCCGCTGCCCGCGCCCAGTGCCAAGAAGTAGCCACTGGTAAGCATGATGTTGAAGACACCAGCAAACATGCCACGCTCACTGGGAGCATACCACGCCGCGTTAATCTTGACTACAGCGCTGGTGCCGAAGCCCTGCACCAATACGTTCGCCGCGTACAGCACAACAAAGAGTATTTGCTGTGCTGTTCCTGATAAATTGCACAAGAAAAGCAAACCCAGCAGCAGATTGCAGAGTGCAGCCCCCACGCAGGCTATCAGCATGCCCTTCTTGCCTCCGAGGCGATCGGTGATCTGGCCCGTAAAAGGCCCCGTGACAGCGTACGACAACGAGCCAGCAGACACGACCCTAAGTAACGGAGTCACAGGTCAGAGAGTTTCTCAACTAAAGCGTTGATAAGCATGAGAGTTTCGCATTGGCTCGTACCAACCCAAGTTGGACGATGAGAAGCCGAGCTTGTCTCTCACGGCGGACACATTGCCGGCGGCAACGTTGTATCTTGCCATGTAGAAAGCAGCGTAGGCAATACCCATCGGGAACCAGTTTTGCAATCGCCGCCAGCTTGTCGTGAACGGAAGAAAAAAAAACATCAGAAAAAAAACACACAAGGATGCACCAGATAAGCCTTTTTTTTTGCGTACCGGTAGGCGCTCGAGTGCAGCATTTTCCCTTGAGGGCTGAGTTGAACATCGTAGAAGACGCCGCTGGCTACGAATGCAACGATAAGCAGCGAAGTGACCACCTCGGCGCTCATTCTTGCTGTGTTGGCTGGGCTTGTTCCACTCGAGAGCAAAGATAGAGTGGTCCAGGCAGGGGCTGCGGCGGAAATTCCGGTTGAGCCTCGTCACACGCGCCATGCAAGATACTATTTTTTGCTAGCATTGAAGCTCGGATGCCGTAGAGGTTGTTCCGTTGGAGAAATCCTCGCCGAAACCTTCCCGGAATCCCGGAATCGGAACCCCGAGGCGACCAATCCTCTGGCAGCGTCACGCACACCGCGAAAACGAAAGCTTTATTCTCGCTCTAGTTGAAACGCTTGCTCGTACACCGGAATGCCGACAGACTGTCGTTGGTGCTGCTGGAGAAAGGTGTTCGAACGGTCAAAAGGGCGCCGCCCCGTTCTGCTGAAGTAGCGGAGACTTCCGACGCAGAGGCATGGGCGACATGACAAAGTCTCCGTTGAGTCGAACGATGGAGGCGCGACGACTGCCCACACTCGCGAGTGACAGGGGCGTCATCTCTTCAAACTCGCCTGGCAGAGGCGTCCCCGCTGCCTGCTCCTTGGACAGCATCATGCCTCCTTCCGAGAAGTAGGACCCCAACACCGTGAAGACGCCGGCAAGCACCGACGCCACCATGAGCGAAAAGGCCCACACGCCGTAGCCTCCGTTCTCGACGACATTTCCCATTAAGGCACCGGACAGCCCCGTGGAGAAGTAGCCCACCGCTGTCATGACGCCAGCGGCGCCAGCAGCGATGTCTTGCGATAAATCGGATGGCACTGTGTAGCTCAGTAGCGTGTAGTTACCGAGCAGGAAGACGCTCGAGAGGAACACTAGAAAGCCCAGCATCTCCACGCTGCACGTGGCGCTCATGAGGTAGATGACGCCGAGTACAATCGCCTGCAGCAGCGAGAAGATGAAGATGGGCATGATGCGGTCCGAGTGGAAGATGACGTCGCTCAGCCAGCCACACAAGATGCCTCCGACGAAGCCGCCCACGGTCCAGGCGCCGCCGATAATGGCCGTATCGCTTGACGTCAGCGGGTCTTCCCTTACAGCGTCGAAGAAGGAGAAGAACCAGTTGAGGAACCCGTCGCGCGCCCAGCAGAGGAAGAACACGGCGCCGAGATAGCCGAGAAACGTGTAGTTCCGCATGAGCTGCTGCATCTGCTGCTTGGGCGTGAGGTAGAACTCCCCTTCTTCCTCATCTGACGAGGAAATCCGCTGTGTGTTCATCAGCGTCGCCGTGGTGGGTAGAATTTCTCCTGAGAAGTTGTGCGTATCGGCTGGCGAGCTCTTGACGTAGCACGAGATGACCAGCGCCATCACGAACAGCACGGCGCCTGGGATTGCGAACACGTACGCCCAGCCCAGAGAACTAATGATGCTGCTGCCTGTCCCCAGCGACAGGTAGTAGCCGCTGGTCAGCATGATGTTGAAGACGCCGGCGAAGATGCCGCGCTCGCTTGCTGCGTACCACGCCGCGTTGATCTTGACCACAGCGCTGGTACCGAAGCCCTGCACCAGCACGTTGGCAGCGTACAGCAGGACGAACAGCGCCTGCTCCACGATGAACGGCACCTTGCAGAGGAACAGCACACCGAGCGAGAGGTTGCATAGCGCCGCCCCAAGACACGCGACGAGCATGCCGTTCTTGCCGCCAATATGATCGGTGATCTGGCCTGTAAAAGGCCCGCTGACGGCGTACGCCCAGGAACCAGCGGAGAGAACCCTGTCATGAAGTCACAGAGAACCATGTCAATGCACCATTAGCGCAGCGCCGTTGGACTCGTGGCGTACCAGCCCATGTAGATCGACGAGAAGCCAAGCTTGTCGCGTACGGCCGAGACGTTGCCAGCCGCGACATTGTACCGGGCCATGTAGAACGCCGCGTAGGCCACGCCCATGGGGAACCAGTTCTGCAGTCGCCGCCATCTTGTCGTCCAAAGCAGCACGCACAGCGTCAGTATCCGCAGGGATTGCGCATCCCACAGGCCAAGCCAGCCTACCGGTAGCCGCGTGAGTGCAGCGCCCGTCCCTCGGGGCTCAGCTCCGCATCGTAGAAGGCGCCGCAGACTACGAACACGAGGATCAGCAGCGAGATGGCCGTCTCCACGTTCATAATGCGGTCGGTGTGAGCTGCAGCGGGAGAATCGAAGACTGAGCGCGTCCCTCCGGGCGGGCGGTGCGGGGGTACTGTACAGACGTCACTGATGGGGATGCGCAGGTGCGCGATCCAGTCGCGTCGGACTGCGTCACCTCATGTCGCTTTCCGAAAGGGATCGACCGAGTGCCATGAACGCCCATGAACTTGAACGCCATGTTGAACGCCATGAACTTGATGGTCATGGTGAAGCGGTGAGCGGGTTATTGTCGACGAAGAAATTCGGAACCCAGTCGGCGGCCAATCAGCTCCAACCTGTTGCCGTTGCAGTGGATAACTCATCTTGATTGAAGACGTTAGTTGGCTGTGTTGTGCAAAACATGCATGCTTTTATATTAATAGGAAGGCGACGTGAGCGCTTTGGCGTTCGCCTCCGACAGTGTAGTCCACGAGGGCGGAGCAGGAGTCATGAGGTGTTAGGCAAGATCCGTGAAATGAAATAGTGATTATTGCCAAACCAGTGGCTGTTATTCACCAGGCGAGATATGATCGCAGGCTGCTGAAGGGTATCTTGAGCGTTCTGCTCATGCAAGTGCCCTTCAAACAAGCTACTACGATGACGACAGTCGTTGAATTATACCACACAAATCCATACCGGTTCAAAAAGTATTGTCCCGCAGTGACGTTGCCCTCGCCGGAGCAGGCGACTCCACCATGATGAAGTCGCCTTCACCATCGAACGAGACGGAGCAGGTCGCCATCTCTTCGGACGCATTGGTCATTGGGGTGATAGCAGCGGGCTGGTGTCGCGATAGGGTAGAGCGGCTCTTGGCGAAGTGAGAGCCCAGCTTCACGAACACACCACAGAACACCGACGCCACGACGAGCGACGACGCCCACACGAGGTAGCCCGCGCCATCGATCACAGTGCCCATGACGGCGCTGGAAAGGCCAGTCGAGAAGTACCCGACAGCGTGCATGACCCCCGTAGCCCCAGCGGCGATGTCTTGAGGCAGGTCCGTGGGCACGGTGTAGCTTAGCAGCGTGTAGTTGCCCAGGATAAATACGCTTGAGAGGAACGTGAGAGCTCCCAAGGCGAACACGCTGCAACTCGCACTCACAAAGTAGATGACTCCGAGCACGACGGCCTGTAGCAGCGAAAAGATGAAGATGGGTTTGACCCGGTTTGACTTGAAGACGGCGTCGCTAATCCAGCCGCAGAGAATGCCCCCAACAAAGCCTCCGATCGTCCAGGCCCCACCGATGATGGCAGTATCACTCGACGTCAGCGGCTCCGAGCGCACATCGTCGAAGAAAGAGAGGAACCAATTGAGAAACCCGTCGCGAGCCCAGCATAGGAAGAACAGGGCTGCGAGGTAACCGAGAAAGGTGTAGTTGCGGAGGAGTTGCTTCATCTGCTGCTTTGGAGTGAGGACCTCATCCTCCATGTCATCTCCACACGACATGCACTGGGGCTCGATCTGTGCCGAGCACGTCGGTAGTTGGTCCGTCAAGCAGTGGTTCGTCTCAGCTGGCGAACTCTTCACGAAGGAGAAGATGATGACCGACATGAGGAGCAACGCGCCTCCTGGAATGACGAACACATACGGCCAGCCCAGAGACTCGACAATACTGCTGCCGGTGCCCAGCGACAGGTAGTATCCACTCGTCAACATGACGTTGAAGACACCAGAAAACACACCTCGCTCGCTAGCCACATACCACGCCGCATTGATCTTGACAACGGCGCTGGTACCAAAGCCTTGCATGAGCACATTCGACGCGTAGAACACCACGAAGAGAATCTGCTTCACCATGTGAGACGCGTTGCTCAGGAAGATCACGCCGAGCGAGAGGTTGCAAAGCGCCGCCCCGACACACGCGACGATCATGCCGTTCCGGCCTCCGATACTGTCGGTGATTTGGCCCGTGAACGGGGCGCTGATGGCGTATGCCCAGGAACCGGCGGAGAGAACCCTGCCAAAGAACGAATGACCAACACGAGATACACAGCATCAGTCTAGACTGCAGCCAAATTCGGAAATCGAGAACCGAACGAGTAGCAGCGTACCAGCCCATGTAGACAGACGAGAAGCCGAGTTGATTGCGAACCGACGAAACGTTACCCGCTGCAACATTGTACCGAGCCATGTAGAACGCTGCGTAGGCCACCCCCATAGGGAACCAGTTCTGTAGCCGTCGCCATCTACACAAACGAAAGTGTCAGCAACAACAGTGTAGTGACCCCTAGTTTCAGAGTTGACCTACCGGTAGCCTCGCGAGTGTAGCTTCCGGCCCTGCGGACTGAGCTCGACGTCGTAGATGACGCCGCAGGTAATGAACCCGAGAATAAGCAGCGAGATGACCACCTGGGCATCCATACTGGAGATCGTCTGGGTGGGTCTGCCCAGCACTCGGAAACTAGGAGAATGAGCGACTCCCAGCAGCTCGAAAAGTCCGGCCTCGAGGGTCGGCACTGCAATCGATCGCCCTCGTCATGCGATGCGGCGCACACCGCGTGCCTTTCCGCATCCGCGCGTCGCACGCACCGCTGTCTGAGCCTTCTGAGCTCCGCTCCAGCCATTGCCTCGAGTTTGCTGCTTGGTGCCTATTTGAAGTGCACGTAACGGCCGGAGAAAATTCGGAACCCGGCGAATGGACCAATCAGCGCAATCTTTCCATTTCGGAACCCCGCCAGCGACCAATCACGAGCGGTCGCTGGTTTCGCCACTCGACTTCAACGTCGCAGTTACAATGAATTCTCACGAGGCACGTTCATTCTTGTGCGCCGCGAGCCACGTGTGCGCAAGGCCCGTATTTGGACCAGACATGACTGCGAAGTGGAAGAAGTTCTGTGGTGGTCGTTCCTCGCGTCATATTGGTAATGACGGGAAGTCTTGGCGATTGCAACTGCAGTGGTGAGGACCGGATGAGTGGACGACAGCTCAGTCACTTTCCGCAAAGCAGAGCTTCTGTGCGACACGTGCCTCGCACGCCACGGTGGTGCCGTCCTTCGACGCAATTAGTCCCGAGAACGGCATGACGACAAGCATCGCGTCGGACAAGAACAGGAAAGCTTTCGCACAAGCTCGATGCGCAATCTAGCTTTAGGGTATTTGGCATCGAGCCGCGGAGAGCAATGACCTATCGGTGTCTGCCAGTCGCTTCGTCCTAGCAGACCTGCAAGTTTGCTGTGGGGACAGGCAAACTTCACCGGATGTGCCGCTAGCGTTGGAGCCCAAACTTCAACATGTCATCCGCGCCCAATGACGACTTTGGACGCAGCCGACGTGTTGCCTCAGGCTGCACGTGTTAGCAGGCTGAGCTTCGAAGCGATTCCTTGGAAGGAAATGTCGATACACCATAGGCTGGTACACTAATTCTCCATCATGACGCCATAGCTGAGTGGCTGCAAATCATGAGATCATTGGGGTTATTAGCGTCGGCTACTTGCAGTAAATCAACCAGAAACGCGTCTGGAATCTGAAGCTGCTAGCAATTTGCTATTGCGTGTACACTTTCACTTAGCGCCAAAAATATAAACTTTAATCACGAAGTTCTGCTGAAACGCATGCGAGACGTCCTCACACAAGATGATTTTGTTCTCGGTTAGAATGTTGTTAATACAACAACATTTTGAGTGAGCACTCGAAACAGTGGAAATTCAAGGCATCCAGACCCGGTGCAGCTTTCGAGCAAATGTCTTGCTCAGCACAACAAACGCAGTAGTACAGGTACACCGCATCATGAAACTTTACGGGTAGAAACTTGATGACTTCCTACTGAACTCCAGCACCGCAAGGTGGCTGATTGAGTAAGGCTTTATTGTAGTATTTAGAAGAAAAAACTGATCGCAGCATTGAAAATGAAAGGCCACTCACATGACCGACTGCATATTTTTAAAATGAAAAAAAGAAGAAATACACGGAGGATTCTCGCATTTGAACTCTATCTTCCAGCCATCCTAAAACTCAAACTTGGCGGGAGTGAGGACAAGCATCGTACACTCAGTTGTGTGGGCGCTGGTTACCAGCTTTAGAAGATTTGAGCTTTGCGTCAGCCTTGGTCATCTGGTCAACTGCACGAGCGACGTCCTGCGACTTAAAGTCGATGCGCATTCGCAACAGCGTCGAAATCGTCTCCAACGAGAGCTCCTCTCGCACGCTAGCGAGGTAGTCCATCACGTGCGACGGCTGCATGAGGTTCAAGATGAACACCATCTGGAAGAGCCGAGTGAAAGCCCCCCGCAAGCTCTTCTGGGGCACCAGCGTCGATACCCGAGCCAGCATATCGGTCACCTCCCGCTCAAGCTGCAGCGCCCCCAAGTCGTTGCAAGGCTTCTTGGAAGTGAGCAGCGCACGCTCGAAACAGGAAGTCAGGTCTTGCGTGACGGCTTCAACCAGATCTTCAAACGGGGCACTGCAAAGCGCACGCTCGTAGCGCTGAAGCTCGCGGTTCTTCATTACTTCTTGCTCTAGCAGTCGAAGCAAAGGCGACCCCCGCGAGCCAAACGCGTCGTATTCTGCTGACGTCAGCACGTACTTCAACTGCTCGTCCATTTGGCGCTGAATCACTTCCATCAGCCGTTTACGCAGCGATCTGGACAGCACCTCCTGCACTTCGTTCGAGACAATCGAGTGGAAAGTCTCCGTCATGTCGTGGATAGGAGTAGGCAAACACTCGAGGATGGGCGCGTCATTGGGGAAACCGGCACGTGAATACTCGTCTATCTTCTCCTGCAGCGCTCGCACGAACTCGCCGCTCATGAAGGCCGAGTTGATAGTCATGATAAGCCGAGCCTCCTCTTGCAGCGTCCGCTCCAGATCTTCGTCCACAGCCTGAAGTAACATGTCGGAGAAAGACACGTCGTTTTCACCGTCGCCGTCGCCATCGAGCGCAGTAGACCCGCTATCCTTTCCGTTTGAGCCAGCAGCTGCATTCAAGGGGCTCAACGGGATCACACACGCCATACTGGGAAGTGCCAAGATCGCAGGTAGATACTGCGACTCGAGCACGTCAACCAGAGCAATCACAATGGAGAGCGCAGTGTGGTAGTTCATGCTTCATCACATGATACAAGGCAAAAATACGAAGTCAGCAACTACACAACCCAAAGCCAGAAGCAACAGGAAGCTAGAACCTACCACTGCGACGCCCTGTAGAAGGCCTTGTTGAGCACGAACGACACGTCTTCAACGACACTCGATACGTAAACGCCATGCTCCAGTTCCTGCGGCTCAGCAATCGCCGTGGCCTTGTGCACGGACTGGAAGACGTAGAACCTCTCCAACACCAGGTACACGCCGCTAAACTCCTGCACTTTGACCTGAAAGCCGCCGCCCTTATCCTGCCCCAGTCCTTCACACACCGTCGCCAGGAAGGCCGTGTAACTCACCAGCACGCGAATAATGAAGGCCAGCTCGTCCAGGAACAGGTCCACCATCTGCAGACTCTCGTCCGCCTCCACGTCGTCGCCCTGCAGCTCTTGTCTCGGGTCCCTCTGGGCCTGTGCATTGGCACGTCGCTCCCAAGCCCCCATTCTTGCATCTCCAGCATACATCTGCACCATTTGCAGCGCCACGCCCGCGCAGGAAGCGTGGATCGGTCCCAGTACCTGGTTTAGCACCGTCTCATCTTGTGTTACATCCGCCACGGCGTTCATGATGTCTGTAGCCCCCGTCAGCAGCTCACTCAGTCCCTCCACGTAGAAGGCGCGATCTATGTAGCCATGCTCGTTCACTTTAGCTGCTTGTTTGCTGCCTCGAACTCTATCTAGACTCGCTGTGGCTTGGACGGCGAAGATTTCGCTCAGACAGCGTGAAAACACGTCCGCAGCGTCACGCGCTGCGCCCAGAGCGGCACAGCGGGCGAAAGAGGTTAATGCAACGTCCACGTCGGCATCAGCGCCGCGCGCGCAGGCCTCGCGCAGCTTGGAGAGCGCTGTAGACTGCAGACTTAGGGCTTTGGCCTCGCAGCTGCGCAGCATCTCATCCCACACCGGCGCATCTTCGGAGGAGGAAGATCCGGTGGCCACGCGCATGTCCCCTAGAGCTTGACATACCTGGTCCAGCTGCTGCTCCGCCAACGCCACATAGAAGGACGTGACGCTCTCCTCGAAGCTCATGGCCATGGCCGACGTACCCCGCAGGGAATTATGAAAATGAGGTGTGACACATCATGTTTCTTGAACAAGATATACAAATGAGTTGTATACATTTTATACGCCTTGGTGGTCTTGTCGCCGATGGTTTATTTTTTATCTATGAAGGTTGTGCGTGGCGACAGTAGATTGATGGATGCGGCTCTTGCAACTTGAGGCGTTGGATTGGAAGATGTCGTCTACTTGTCGGCGACGAGGGGCGCGATGAGCGCGCTGGTGGTCTCGAAGACCTCGTCGGGGCCGGGTGAGGCGTCCACCTTGAAGACCTTGTTCTGCTTCTCGTAGTGCATGATGACAGGCATGGTTGAGTCGAGGTACGTGCGGAAGCGCTTGCGGATGGCCTCGGCGTTGTCGTCGGTGCGGCCGCTGGTCTTGCCACGCTCCAGCAGACGCGCCTCCATGGCGCTCTCGGGGCAGTCGAAGAAGAGCACGCCCTGCACCTGGAACTCGTCCTCGGGCATCTCCTGCTGCCAGCCCTGCAGGTTGTCGAAGTTGCGCGGAAACCCGTCGATGAGGAACAGGTCGCGGCCGCTCTTGACCATGGCCTGCTGCAGCAGACTCAGCGTGATCTTCACGGGCACGATCTGGCCCTCCTTGATCATGCGGTCGATCAGCTCGCCGTTGGCCGAGCCCGACTGGCGCTCCTCACGCAGCAGGTCGCCGGCCTAGGGAGCAAGAGATCAAATGTATCAAACTAAGTCAGCGGTTACGATACATTGGCTTGAAAGGGGCAACAGATCTCGCACTGAAAGGTGGACGAAGCCGAACTTCTCCACCAGCTTGCTGCACTGGGTGCCTTTGCCGGCGCCGGGGCCGCCCAGCACGAACAGGATCTTCTTGGTCAGCGCGGCACTCATACTTGCTATAGTCTTGGCTCTCTTCGGGTCGAATTTGCAACTGCCGGACAAACTGACGATTGTGGACGTCATGGTAGTCAATCCTGTGACTACTCGACGCAAATTTCTGAATCGGTCGCTGCAAGGATCATCTAAAGCGACCGATCTACTGTTTTTGACTTCCAGGACATTTCGGAATTAAACGGGGCGGTTCGATCTTGATTGAGATCCGCTTTTCGAAGAGGAAGGATCGCTTCAAGTGTCGAGCTCTCGCTGTCTCTAGGCTTTGGGGATGGAGAACAAGGGCCACGTGGCCATCAACATGTCGGGCAACGGCTCGCTGGATGTGGTGCTAGCCAGGGAGGAGGCGCTGCACCGCTTCCGAGACATCAACTGGGCCACCTACACGCGGTAAAGTTCTGTTGCTCAATTTCCGAGGCGTTCGGCGGTGCTCACGCTAAGGCATCGACTCTAGGTCGGGCGGCTTCTCGCTGGAGAAGACGGAAATCACGGCGCTCAAGGACCTGGAAGGAGTTATCAAGCCAGGCGCGGACGACGCCACCATCGTGAGCACAAAACGGATTGGAGAGAAGTCAGTGGAAATTATTGACAATATTTATTATTTCTTTTGCAGGTCAAGGCTGTGGACGAGTTCATGAGTGGTGAGAACCGTCCATTTGGCTCAAGTGAGGTGGTGGTAGACTAATTCTTGAGCCTATTATTCGGTTATTTAGATGCCGGTCCTTCGGTGGGCAGTGCGCTGCTGAAGCTGGTGAAGAACGTGACGGAGCCGACCGTGCTCAAGTACTGCCTGGCCCGCATGGAGGAGCTGCTGCCTGGTACGACTCTCTGTGGTGTTTGAGGTTTGGTGCATTAGACTGACGCTGGTTTCTTGAGGACAGACGGTCTGCGTCTGCAGAAGCGCATGTTGTATTTCGTGCCGGAAGGCAGCACGGTGGACGCCGCGCCCTTCTTGAGGATGATCCGCAACGACACCGGCTACATGCAATACGCTGCGAGCCACCTGCTTGCTCTTTTCCTCACGTGAGTAGCTTCTATTGTCAGTGATGGTAGAAGTGTGACGATCGAAGGCTGAATGAGGGGGTTGCTGATTGTAGGATTCGTCCGCGCCAGGAAGACACGGAGGCATTGAGCCAGTGGGCCATCCAGGCGTTGAAGACGGGCGCTTTGCCCACTTCGACGAACGACGCAACCCGCGCCAACGTAACCCGCGCTGCAGTCTCGTCCCTGATGGTTCTTCTGCGCAACGAGAAGTTGCGACTGGTTTTCATCAAACTTGGCGGTGTGGCTCCGTAAGTGCTCATTTTGAAGGGTTCTTATGGTGTGAATGATCGCTCATACTGCTGATGCACGCTGCAGTGTGGTGGACTTACTGGAGAGTTCGCAAAACCGCGCACAACTTGCGTATGAGGTAAAATTCAAAACTGAGCTTCATGGTCTGGCCACCTGATACGAGCGATTATGCCTTGTTTAATGTGAAAATTGCTTTCTGCAGCTCACTTTCATCCTGTGGACCTTGGCGTTCTGCGATGAAGCGATGGAGAAGTTTGTGGCTGCCAAGGCATTGGATGCGATCGTTCTCCAAGTGGCAGCAGCGCCACGCGAGAAGGTTGTGCGCGTTGCCTTGGAAGCTCTTCAGGTGAGTTGCTTAAAAAAATCAACGAGAAATTGCATGTAGGAGTCTCATCCTTAACTGAATTTTCTTTCCCCACACAGAACCTACTCGGCAAGATGAGCGGTTTTTTCAATGAGCGCATGATTGACAGCGGGCTGCTCAAGACGCTGAACAACATGCGCGAGCGAAAGTGGGCCGATGAGGATATTGCAAAGGGCATCCAGGCCGTCCGTGACGTGCTCATTCGCGAATACAAGGAACTCAAGTACGCGGCAGCTTCCGTTTTGTTTCTGGGCCATGAGATTGACGGATTACTGGATTGTTTTGCTCGTGTTGCTGTGACACAGCACGATGGAGCGCTACGAAAAGGAGCTTCGAACGGGAAACCTGAACTGGGGTTTGCTCCACACGGATAAATTTTGGAAGGACAACTTCATGACGTTCGAGAACAAGGACTTCGAGCTGATTCGGTATGTGGAACGCCGCACAATGGCTTGTGTTTGTACCATTGCTAACTGAAGGGTGTGCCGCAGTTTGCTGATCGACCTGCTCGAGTCCGATGACCCGAAGACGGTGGCTGTGGCGCTGTTCGATCTCGGGGAGTTCGTGCGTTTTTACCCGAATGGCAAGCACATCGCCAAGAGACTCGGGGCCAAGAAGGTGGCGATGAAGCTCATGACGCATGAGAATGGAGACGTGCAGAAGCAAGCGCTTCAGTGCATCTCGAAGATGATGGTCAACAAGTGGGAGTTTGTCAAGTAAGAAGCGGCAGTTTGGTGCGCGCCAAAGACTCATCGCGTCTCCTGGGCACTACGTGATCGATCGTAGGAGACGTGGGCAGAAACAGTTTTAACATTGACAGAAGAGGTCGAGGTTGTTGCAAATGTCCATGAAGCGCAAACCGCAAACAATGCAGGACTGGATGCTTGGCGCATTGGAATTCTTTATTCTTTCCTCGTCGCAGCGGCATCAATGGAGCCACTTGTGGCTGCTTGGCCGAGTATTTTACTTCGTGTTCACCCATGAACGCCAAAGGCCAACACAGGCCTCCGCCGCGCAAAAGAAGCTCACGAGGGGTTCTATCGCAAGAAAGCAAAAGACCATCAGTACCTTCGGCCGCAGTCTGTCGAAATTGCTCAGTCTTACCTGGGAGGAAGCCTTTTTCAAGGGACCAGTGAATGCAAGGACCGGCGTAGAAAAAGTTGCGAAGCTGGACGTAGTAGAGCTCACGGCGTCTGCAATCATAACCACATTTGGCGCGTTAGCGTGGCTCAATGCAGCTCACATGAGTCAACATGACTCACCGAGCCTGGATAGCGGCGAGCTGCGTCGAGCGCTGCAGGCGGAACCAGCAACCAGAAGAAAACGAATGAGCTACACACTCTCATGCAAATGCAATTCTCGTCGCGGCCTTACCTCCTCGTCCGAGAGGTCCTCCTGCTCCTTGATCTGATTTTCCTTCGCCGTAAGCGCTCGGATCCTATCAAGAACACCAAAGTCAGCTATATCTTCAATACAGCGCAACAGCCTTCAACATACCGGAGTGCATTGGCGTACACATCCAAAAGGATGTAAATGCCCCATGCCTGGCAGGACTGGCGCGAGAACTTCATGGCGTCAATGTTGAGCAGCTTGGGGGCACTGTACCAGTCACCAAAGCTTCAGAACCAATCCCATGCATCCCTCACCAACCACAGTAATGCACTCACACGAAACCGACGTAGGAGACATGCTCCAATGGGTAATAAACCACCATGGACAGCGCCTGCAGACTCACAATCTTCTTGACGTGCTCGTCGTCATCTCCATAGCACCACGAGCCGTTTTTCCAGGCCTCGAAGGACTCGAAGCCGCCCGTGAAGCGGATCACGTAGCGCGCCATGGAGATGTTGGATGCAATGGCACGCAGCCCATTGGCCGTCTCGTCCTGCTGCGTCGTGTGCGCCAGTAAGTGGCCCATAGCCCCAAGCCCATAGCCGATGGTCTTGTAGAACTTGTCGGCCTTGAACGTGCTGCTGCTGAAGCGCGCGAACTTGTCCACGTCCAGCAGCGACAGGCTGCTCTTGTCGGTGCTCTCCATGGTCTCTGCTTGCTGGGCTGGAGGACGATCGGTGAGTGCGCAAGGATAAATATTGCGTGTACTGGTACTGTTCACCCTTCGGTTGAAGCGCCTTCAAGGGCCTCTTTACCGTTTGACGCATCATTGCCCGACGTGTACCGTGTGGTCCACGCAATACTGTCAAAGCGGGAACATACGGCAACGTATCGGATTGACGAGGGTGTGTACTGAAGATACTCGACAAAGTCCGAATAGTCAGTGTGCAGCAGCTTGGCAGTCGGAATTAGCCAAGCGCCCAGCTGCTGTCCGATCGTCGCGAGAGACGGTCCGTCATGCTAAAGGTTCGGGATGCTGTGACGCGCGCACACTAGGGAAATGTAAGCTGCGGCCCATATGCCGCCTATCAAGCGCGATCGACCGGCTGGCTCGGTGGCGTAGGGAAGGTCTGGCCAACGCGGCAAAGGCTCAGCTCAGACGAGAGGAAGCTCCGTGCATCGCATCGCATCGCGGCGCCACCAAGCTCCGGTTACAAAGCGCGATTTGCGTCCGTTCAGGGATAACACCCAGAGACACACCTGCAGGACAGGCACTTGAGCCACTTGACAGCAACGGCCGATTGAAACGTAGGCGGAGAGTACGCCACCCGACCCACCCGAGAGACTCGCGGCATTGCTACAGCGCAAAGCGCGACACAAGCCACTTTGCTAGGAGACGAGCAGGACAGCAACAATGTACCGTGAAGGATACCTCATCAAGTGCGGCCGCGGTGCCTACGACTCAACGGTACGAGCTGCACGGTTGTCCGTGTGTTCGTGGGGTTGGTGCTGACGTGCTGTGGCTTTTGTGTCTGTGCAGCAACTGCTCTTCTGCGTGTTTGAGGACGGCGTGGTCAAGTACTACTCGGACAAGGGCGGCATGGTCATGGGCGAGCTGGAGATGGCCGGCCACGTGACCAAGGTGCGCGTGGAGAAGATGATGCCCGGCAAGCTGCCCTACCGCTTCACGGTCTCAGCTGCCGAGGTGATGCGCGTGGAAGGCCGCCGCATGAAGCTGGGCGAGCCGCGCGTGACCGAGTTCGCGGCGCCCACCAACGACCTCATGAAGGAGTGGGCCAACTCGCTGCACCTGTGGCGCCGCATGAACTGGAAGGAGAACGTCAAGTTCTTCGACAACTCGAATGTGCTCTCGCAGGCCGAGGAGTTCGAGACACTGCAGCTGCAGCTGCACACGGTCAAGACGGTGCGCGGCCGCTCCATCTCAGGCCCCAAGTTCAGGAAACCCTTCAGCAGCATCATGCACGGCCAGCCTTCACCGACGATCAAGAAGTTGCGTCAAATGATCATGCACACGGGATCACAGGCCTGCACCAGCACTGCGTAGGAAGCGCGTGCGCTGCATTTATCATTCGGAGCGGAGCTGCCTCCTTCGCTGGAAGCAAGCGCCGCCGCGTCGTTTATTATGCATGTCTAGAGCCATGCCAAGTCCCCGCGTCGACGACTGAGCCTCATTTTGGTGTGCGTCAGAAGGTCAATTTTGTGTGTATCAATACAGAGCAACTATTATCAAGTGATCTTCTTGCTCAATTGCTCTATCGTATCCGGATACTGTGCTCGATGCGGCAGTTGTGCGGTCGACCATCCAAGTCTGAAACGAAAGCATCGCAGGAGCGGCTCACTTCAAATGGCCAAACTACAGACTGCTTTCCAGGGTCAAAATGTTTTATATTTTACATTTTCTAGGGCAATCGATAAATATATGGCATATTCTGCTCATGCACAAGCCAGTTTCAAGGCTTTGACTCAGGCGGACTCCATCTTGCTCATTGCACGCGCGGCGTCGAGGTGCGTCGTCACTGCATCGTGGATCAGCGAGGAATCCACGCAGTCTGCACCTCGAAGCCAGGGGTGCTCCAACGCCTCCGAAACGGTGATGCGCTCGTCCGGAGCAACCAGCATCGCGGAAATGAGGTCCTGCGCATCGGGGGTGATGGTCTGGAGCACTTCGTCGGGCTGCGTGGCCCAGAAGTGGTCCAAGTCACCAGCCAGGAGGTCGTCATACCAGGCGTCTCCCTTCTGCGCTTCATTGAACGGAGGCAAGCCGGTGATCAAGATGAACAGGACCACACCGACTGACCACACATCCACAGGCGTGCCGCGGTACATTTGTCTCGAGTGGATCTCGGGCGCCATGTACAGCGCTGTGCCGCTCTCGTCTCTTGAGCATACGGTAAAGGCGTCCTCGCCCACAGGAGCTACGGCCGCGACGCCAAAGTCCGCGAGCTTGAGCTGATAGTTGGCGTCCAGCAGGAGATTCTCAGGCTTGACGTCACGGTGCACCACTCCGTTAACATGGCACGCCTCCAGCGCTCGCAGCAATTGGCACGCGTAAACCTTGACCAGCGGCTCGGGAAGGGCTCCACCGGCTTCCAGCAGGTCGAACATGTCTCCGTTGGGCGCGAATTCGGTCACCATGGCCACGTAGTCGCAGTCGAGCTTCTTGCCGGACACGAGGCGATCGATCTGTAGCACGTTGGGGTGCTGCACGCGGCTCATGGCGTTGCACTCGTGCACGATGGACGCCACCTGCAGATCCAGTTGGTCGACGTTCACGTGGCCTGCAGTGAGCGCGTCGACCGTCAGTGCGGCTGGAAGCTTGACGGCCACGTCATGCTGCAACCGGTCGTCGAATGCCAGCAGAACGCGGCCATGCAGCCCCGAGCCGAGCTCCTTGACGATGGTGTAGGGTCCCTTGCGGAACTGTTGGTGTTGGTGGTCATCCGTCTGCACTTGCACCCGCCTTGGTGATGGCGCGCTGGTTGCAACGCATGCCAGCATTTTGCTTGGAGAGGGTGTGGACACTTGGAGGTCGATAGGGAAATGGGCAGGTCAAGCGGAATCGAGGACATGGAGCTACCAGCCATCGCATGTTGATGTATCAGTCGGTGAAGGTCTCCAGCGGCTTCGCATGCCATGATTTCGCATCTTCACTTGCTCTCACTATATCCTGGGGCATTGAACGGGGCATAGTGAGGGCAAGTGAAGATTCAAAATAGGCTTCATTTCCACGCAAACTTATGCAGAATTGTCCCTTATTTTCCATCCTTTGAGACAGAGGTTGATACCCCCGGAATTGGCAACCCGAATATATTCACACTGAAACTGATTTCGTTGCATATTTTGTCACGAAAACTTTCGCATGCCGGCTGTAAAAAATCAATCAATAATTCTGGCGGTCGGACTTGGATACGCGCGGCGGCGGCGGCGTGCAAGCAACTCGCTGCCGTGAATGGGAGCGCTTTGCAGCAGACCATGTCGATTGCACCTTGGTTGCAGTTTGCCTCGAGGGCATCAATGCGGTTTCTGTACGGGGTCGTGACATCATGGTCAGCGGACTCCCTCCTCGCGTGCCTATGCCATTCACGATGTTCGCCAATCCTTCATCGCACTATTCGTCGGCATCTTCGATAGCGTGGTCGGTGACTAAGGTCGAGATGGCGGCCGAAATAGTCCTCCGATCACGAGGTCTGTAACCGGGCACGATGCCTATCTGCTTCTGTCAGCCGACAATCGAGCTCAAGAACAACGCAAGCGCTCGAAGATGCTGGTACGAATCCGCAACGAATATGCACATTGATTTTACGTGAGTGCGGGTCTTGAGAGTCTCAAGTTCCGCAACGAATATGCACATTGATTTTACGTGAGTGCGGGTCTTGAGAGTCTCAAGTTGAGACCAAGCTTGAGCTGTATTCTGTCGGTCTCAGCTCCAATTTCCACCAATCGTATACGTTTAAAATATCGTTTTCCACCAATCACATCGCGCATCATCACTTGAAGCGCCACCAAACGTCACTCGAGGAAATGCTGCGGCTGACGTTGCGCCGCCCGCTGCTCGCGCTGCACGGGGGCCGACGCGCCCCATGCAGCCGTCCTCTGGTCGCCATCTACTCGACGTCTTCCTCCTCCTCTCCGTCCAACTCGTTGCCGCCGCCCGTGGCCTCGCAGGACAACGGATTCGCCCGCAGCCGTACCATCTACCGTGTGTTCCCCGACGAGCACAAGTTCCAAGTGGAGAAAACCGGCGGGGCAATGGGGCTCTGGACTCAGAAGACGGATGGACTCAGACTCAGACAGGCACCGTCGAAGCTCGCGGCGGTGCGGCGCACAGGCTCGTGGCTCTACGACGTGCTGTGGGATTTGTTCCTTCCCAAGGACGCGCGTGCATCGCTCACCAAGGACTATTTCCCGTACGCCCAGTGGAGCTTCGTGGGCTCCGTAGCCTCCTGTGCTGCCAGCGTACTGTCCATGCAGTCGCTGCTGTACGCCATTGGGCTAGGAGCTGGTGCCATCCCCACGGCAGCAGCAGTGAACTGGGTGCTGAAAGACGGGCTTGGCCAGTTTGGTGGCGTGCTGTTTGCCAGCATCGTCAACAACCGCTACGACGCTGACCCAAAGCGGTGGCGTGTGGCCTCGTCCGTAGCACTGGATGCGTCGGTGCTGGGAGAGATCCTGACGCCGTTGGCGCCCGGGAGCTTCTTGGCCGTGGCGTCGCTGGCCAATGTGGCCAAGAACGTGGCCTGGCTCAGCGCAAGCGCTACACGCGCGGGCTTTCATAACTCGTTTGCAATCCGAGAAAACCTGGCTGATGTCACGGCCAAGGCGGGGTCGCAAGCCATTGCGTCGTCGATCTTTGGTACGGGACTGGGCATCCTCGTCTCGCAGTGGACGGGGGCTTCCACGCTGAACGTTGTGGCAGCGTTCACAGTGCTGTCGACGATCCACATGATCAGCACGTACAAGTCGGTGGACTGTGTGCAGCTGCGCACGCTCAACTGCCAGCGCCTGCATATCGTGGCCACCCACTTCCTGCGCTCCCCCGCAGAAGCTCGCGAGATTCCCAGCTTGAAGACCGTGAGCGAGCGAGAAGTTTTCATCCCCACGATGCTGAGTGGATATGAGACGCTGCACAAGAAGTCGGCGATTCACGAAGACGCCACGCTCGAACAGATTTCACAAGGAAGCCCAGAGACTCTCGGTCGTCTGAAGGACTTCTACTCAGCGGAAAAGTACCTGCTCAACCTGAAGCTGGTGAACGGAGGGCACCATCGCATCGACCTCGCGCTGGAAGAGAACGCAACGACTCAGGACGCGCTTCGTGCTCATTTGCACGCCGTGCTGATCCAGTTGGCACTTGAAGAAGCCCCCAAACCGCCTACAAATGCGTGGGAACTCGTTGGTCAGAAATACCACGAGGCTGTGGCTCTGAACGACGAGTTCCTCTCGCGCTTAGACGAGTCCATGTGGCACACGGACAACCTCCTTGTAGAAGAGCAAAACTCGCGCTACAAGTGGTCAGCGTGATAAAGCGGGTAAATACACTCAAGCGGTTGGACGTCTCTCGAGTCCGATCAGCAGTATGTCCAAATGAACCTCGTTTGCCCAGATAACTCTTGCCGCTCGACACTTTTTGTCTGTGTGCTACCATCTAGCTGTCCTCCAGGTTGATGCTCTGGCCAAAGCGTCCGTACAGGATCTTCTTCATAGCCTGTCGAAAGCACCACCACATCATCATCAGCTCCTCCCTCTCTCCACCAACTTCCTCCATTCTCACTCACCGCCTGCCGCGCCTCGAGCTTGGACTCGTCCGCCTGCAGCTTCTTGAGCTCCGCGTTGGCTTCCTACAAGCACCATAACCTCTCCATCAATATCTCAACCCTCCACCAATACATCTGATCATCCCCCCCCCACCTCCACGCGCTTCTCTAGATACTCCTGGGCGAAGTCCTCAGACGCCTCCACGAAGCTCTCCCCAATAAATAGCCTACAAGTGCACCACCGTCAGTATCGAACTGATCAACATCACTGGAAATTATGATAGCACGTATCACGCACTGGACGTTGTCGCCCTCGCCCATCATGAGGTCCGTGTTGGCGTCGTCCAGCGTATCCAGTTTGTCCTTGAGCGCCTTCTTCTGCTCGCGGATCTCGTAAAGCGCCGCGTTGTTGCGGCCGAACTCGTTGATGAGCAGCTGGTCCTCCTTGCGGACCTGCATGATAGTCTTTCAGTCCACTGCAAATGCTTAACCATTGCAATATACTGTCACTTACGTCCACCTCCACTTCCTGTTGTTGCGCCAGCATTTTCGTAAGGTTTTCGATCGCGTAATGGAGCCCAGTCAATGTTTGCTTCGATTGCGGTATAAGAACAATGTATATCTCTTTAGTAGAACATGGCTACATTTTGGCACACTGCAAGGTGAGCTGCTGGGCCTTGGAGATGAAGTCGCTGCGGTTGGATCGGTAGGTGCTAATGCATTCTAGGGCGATGACTCGCGGGTGTCGAGCGGCTTTCGACTTTGCACAAGTTATAATGGATGAAATTGCAGTGGGAATGGCGACTCCGCCGCCATGAAGCATTTGAGCTGTTTCGGCCTCGAACTGCTCGATGAGCTCTTCGTCGGGGAAGACCAGCAGGGCTTCGACGTCTTGCAGGAGACGACGCATGCGCCATTCGGGATCCCACCGACGGAGAAGACCATATAGTGACATTGAGCCGTTCAGAAGCTGTGAACGCAGAATGTTAGCGCGGGTTGGTGAAAAACGGAAGAGATTGTCGCTTGCTTACGGGGACGAAGTTGGGGTGGTAGATGCGAGTCAGACAACTGAGCACCGGTGGCTCAAACGGGTACTCGTGTCCAAACCTGCAGAATTTGTATGTGTGTCAAGTCGTGGGGCAAACCTTTTGGCTAGGACACTATCAAGTTGATAGCTATTACAGAGGCGTACCGAACGCAGAAGTGAAACTTGCCACCCTCGTAGGGAGAGCCTGCAGGCCCATGCAAGATCACTTTCCATTCCCATGCGTTTTCTGCATAGAGATGAGAGTTTTAAGTACAGCTGCAGTAGTTCGAGGAACGAAAAAGCGTGTGTCGAACCTTTGACGCCGAAGACCTCCGAGTTTGCAGTTGGATGCGTGCTTAGATCGAGCAACTCTCGACGGATAGCCATGACGTGCTTCGAATGCTGCATGAAGAGTGCCAACTTGTCTCCGTTTCCCCGTCGGATATCGCTCACTAGCTGCATACACATCAAAAAGAAGTGCTTGTTGGCTCGCCTGACACTTTCAACGCAGATTAATTGAACCTACCCGAACGAATTCGGGGTATTCCAGCTCGCCTGACCGGTTGTCGTCCACCTTGTCGATGAGTTCTTGCACCTGTCCGCCACGCAGGTGTAGTCAGCATCACTCAATAGCTGCTGTAGTCTAAACAGTTCTCGGCTCGTACTTCCTCCAGCGTTGCGGAGATCCCCATCGATTCCATTAACACGGTGAGCTCCGACGCCGCGATGCTGCCGTCACCGCTTGTATCAAAATCTGAAAACTGCCAAGACAGATCAAAAATCCGAGAGCCCCGAATGGTAACAAGGGTGGCTCACCTGCTGCTTCATTTGCTCTAGTTCTTCCAACGAGAACTCATGCTTCAGACTCTCGGGCAGCGCGTCGATCCATGTGTCCGCACCACCGATGCGTACTTTCACCTTCATCACGATGAAGTATACTTGAGCGAAAGTGCTGAAAAGGTGAAATACCAAGGTATTCTTGGCGAGCCACTCAGCCAGAACATAAACTTGTTCATGCAACTGCAGCCTCAACAGTCGGTGCTCCAGAGTTCACGTTTAGGCAATACTTGAACCCCATCCATCAATGAACATTTTTTGTTGATCGGCGGACAATTAGACTTTTTTGGAAATCTACTCATCCTCGCTATCGTAACTATCAGACTCAGCATATCCTTCTTCCACGAGTTTGCTGTACTCGAGTGCCTCGTGAGCGAACTGACGCAGACCCAGGTAAATGTTCTCACCCACCGGGCGGATGGAGCTCTGCGGTGATACAAAGTCGCCACCTTCGACCTCAATTGTCAGCGCCGGTACCGTCAGGTTAAACTGGAGGAACATTCCGTCGTCAAAGCATCCGTAGGCCTTGTAGAGGTACGCTCCTGTCTCGCTTTCGTATTGCACGGTGGGTTGCGTGGATAGCGCCTTGCTCACACTGTCCCCCAATGCGCGCATATTGGAGCCGAACGGCTCAGCGCCACTTCCCGGCTGGTTGCTAAATGGACGGAGCACTTGACCACCAAACGTGTGCATGTCCACCATACCGCTGAGCGAGTCGAGACTTGTGATGAAGTCAAACAGACCCGCTGTCGACGGCTCACTAAGAGGATATTCGCCAGGATACGTCTCGTCGTCCACGTCGCTGGGGTCCAGGTTGAAAAACTCCTTGGGCGGCCAGTTACGGTTCAAGTCCACTCCAACGTCCTTCCCGTTCAGCTTGACCAAGTGGCGGTTAGTGCGCCACATCCGGTCGACTTCCCACGTGTACTTGTACCCGTCAATGTTGACAATCGGCACAAAGTACCAGTCAAACTTGTCAAAGAGACTCATCGCGGCTTCGTCTCCAGCCCGGAGGTCGTCTAGCATGGACGCCATCGTGTAGAACGTGGCTGCTCCAGCCTGCCACTCACGGGCGTGGATAAGTGCCTGGATATACAGCACTTGCTTGTCACTCGTGGCGTCGTCTTCCTCGGACGTGGTCGAAATCCTGAATGCTGGAATAGCTTCGCCTTCGTACGTGACCGACACGTTCTCGTACTTAGTGATAAACTCTGCGTTCTGCTCCGTCAGTGTATCCAAGAAGTCAAATACTTCATGGGCCGGACGGAAGCACTCAAAGAACTTGCTCTCTGTATACACAAGTTCCCCACTTGATCCGTCTTCCGTGGCTTGCTTCAGCTCGTCCAAGTATCCGCCAGTACGTTGGAGGCACGCCATAACCTCACCTCGGTCTTTAGCGACCACCTGAGCCTCATTGTAGGCTTTATGCTTATGGACTTTCATGGGCGATGAACTCTTGGATATCTGGCCTCGAATGTGTTTGCCATGGACGATCTCGGTGGTCGAGTGCAGTGCCCCCGCGGCGGCGAACGCATCCACGTCCTTGGCAGAGCCCACGATATCCGCTCGCACTTTGGTATCGGCAGTGAGTGGCTGGCTAGAATCCTGGATGGCCTTGATACTGCGGATGTCCAGGTGCTGGTGGGGACTCCGGAGAGCTGCGTCCATTGCCGCCTTGGTGCCTTCGATGCTGTAGCGGTGTCGTGCAGCATGGTGGTGGTGGTGGTGGCCTGATGATGCAGATTCCGCCAATAGGGGCAGGCACAGCACCGCCAAGCATAAGAATCTCAACACCTTCATACTTGCTTCTTGGCGAAAACTGGAATGGCGCTCGTCTGGCAGGCCGTAACGGATACTTTAGGTTCTGATATTTTTGGTTTGGTGGAATCAGATGTGAGATTTTGGAATCAGATATTATGTGGGAAGGAGGAACTTTGGGTTGGACGGCTGCGTGGTTTTCACGAGTTCGATGGTCTGGCGGACGAGAGCCTCCATTTTGCGATGCGAGATGAGACTTCGGAAGTGCGGGTGGCGAGGACGTTCCATGGTCTGTTTTTTTTTTTTTTTGAAAAAAGAGAAAAATACAAAACAAGTTTTGGTTAGTTTGAAAAAGGAGAACAAGATCGCGTAAATCATCAACCACAGACCACAGACGTACGAAAAACTCCTTGAACTTGTCGAGCACGACGAGTTGGCGACGCTCGCGCTCGTGCTGATGGTAGCGAGAGATTTCCAGCTTGAAGCGGTAAATTTCGGATCGGAAGTTCTTACGTTCTTCTCGTAGTTTGTCGCGCAGTGCAGTCCACATGACAGGTGCTGGGATCCGTGGGCAGTCTCGAAGCAGGTCCACGACGTAGTAGGACAGCTCTCCTTCAGCCACAGGTTGGTATACGTTGCTTCGACGTAAGCGTTGACGGCTGCTACGTTTACGATCTTGTGGTGTCATAGGAACTCGATCACCGTTCATGGCCCCCCCAGTGAGACTCATTCTGCGGGAACTAACGCTCGTTCTGACAGCAACCTCTTCGCTTGCGTCGTCCAGAACCGATGGATCTGTTTGGGCAAGCAGATCTGTAAAATCACGATGAGATCCACCATCCGGGTACGGAGATCCAACGGGGTATCCAGCGTGCCGCTCCAGCTTCTCTTTCCAGTCGAGCAACGGCGAAAGAATGTGGTTCGTTGTATCCGTGATCAGGACGAACCGAGTGGCACCAGGTCGGAAGACCATTAAGTATGGCCGGTGGTCATTCTCTCCTTCATCCTCGCCCCCTCCGAGCATCGAACCGAATGACAAACTCGCGAATCCGTGAGCATGGCATCGGAAGTGCTTCACCTCCAGCGCTAGACGCTCGGCTGGCGGGCTTTCTACAGGTTTGTCATTTGTTTCATCACTGCGCTCGTCAGCAGCGTATGCACGAAGAATTCCGTCAGGAGTCAAGACAAAACGAGCGGTAAACCAGCGCTTCTGCTCGGGAAGGTTCAACAACTTGCGCAACGGCATCTGCGCCTCTACTGCCACGCCCGCACCGTTCACGGAGGCTCGCCGCTTCATCAAGGAGTTCGAAGAGCCTGACGCAGTGGCAACTGGAGGAGGCTGGAAAATACGCTGCAAATGCGGCATTTGTCCGACATGTTCCGTCCGCACTCGTTGCTCAATGACAAGCCATTTGTACGCCAAGCATTGCTCCCTAGCACGGACGACGAGCCGCGCTCGGCGCCACCAACGCTGGAGAAGAATAATTCTTCGCTGCATTCGTCTGACGGCCATGGCGAAGCGAACGTCGACAGAGAGGCCAGATAGAAACTCTCGCAGCAGGGTTGCGGCTCGGGTCTTGCGCCCCACTCGCAGGTTTAAGCGGAAACGAAACGAGCTCCGAGCGATGAGTGCAGCGGCAAGAGAGCGCATGGCATCGCGATCTCTCACACGTTTCCAAGACTGAAACGTGATGCACTTGTAGCGCGTTTCCCGGGCTTGGCGAAGCTTGTCAAGAACTGTTCCAACCACGAGCAGCCGCAAAAACTTTGACTGAGCGAAGGAAAGCACGATCAGCGTGCCCCACGCCTGCGATACCGCTTCCTTAGCTTCTGTATCGTGAGGATTGACTGCTACAGAGACGGCTGAGCAACGCTTTGCATTGCCAGGCCCTAGCGGAGCTTCAGTGGACTTGTACAGGTTCGTACTGAAGAGCGAGTCACGCCGTCTTACGGACGAAGATCCACGCTCTTCTGCTTCATGAGGCCTTCTTGGCCGATGCGTCTTGGCTTTCGTTTGTTGAATACGCCGTCGTTGGCGCTGGCCTGCCGACATACTCTCGATTCGGGCCTTATTGCGCGCGATGTAGTCAATAGCAGGCGATGTATGAGTCGAAGTTTGGTGAAAGTGTTCGCGTCTTCGCCCTGGAAACCTAGCGGTTCGACTCCAGTTCGGAATCCCGCCGCCAGTCTTCGAGACGGCGTCTCCAGGGGCTACGAAGCCACTGCGTGGGATGTAGTAGTAACTGGACACGACGTCAGCGGTGGCTGGAGGAGCCGATACGGAGCTTCGAGGTGGCTCTGCAGTCTCCGTCTGCCTCGGAAGCTGCGAAAACACGACCCGCGCTGACCGTTTAGTGACGACTCGGTCATCAGGGAGATATTGGCCAGGCCCTGGCGCGTGAGGATCGCTGCTGCCACCGCCCGCATGCTCTCGGAATCGGTCGGCTGGGCTGAACTTGACGCTTCCCGTCGTTGCTGGACGTCGTGGGGAGATGTCGTACTGCCCTGGGCCCAGTGCGAACAAGGATTCATGCGCGGTTGAACGGGGTGAAGTGGTTGTGCGGTGGAACGCCACGCCGCCGCCTTTGATCGATGCGCGTGGAGGCGAACATGGTAAAATGGGCGCTGCGGGTGCTCCGCTGCGTGCTTCAGCAGCAAAAAGCCCTCTTGAAGACTCGAGTATTCGCGCGCGGCAGTAGCTTCCGCTACGTTTGCGCGGTGATCCGGGAGAAGTAACGACGGCGAGCGGATGTTGATACGTTGTCTGGAACGCGTTGTGCACTCGAGCGCGATACTCTTGAAGCTGCAGCATCATGGCGTGCGAGGTGTATGAAACCGGAGACACTCGAGGCAGTGGCGGCCTTGATGTCGCAGCCTCAGTTCGTGCAGCATTAACAAGGGCTGAACGTTTCTCTCCGAGTTCTCCAAGCTGCTTGTCGTCTTCATCCTGTTGTGAAGCTGCGTCATAGCCATCCAAAAGTCTTGATACAATCATCGCTTGCTAGCTGGAGATGAGCGTCTTTGACCCCGCGAGTTGAGTTCATCAACGAATTCAAACTAGAAATACTCCGTCCTAGTGAGCGATAAGACGAACTTTCATGAACACGGCATTGTCTTTCTTTAGCGTGAGGGTTCTTGACGTCACTGCAGGCTTACCACCCCATAGCGCATCCATCGGCTCGGCCATCCGAGCCCGCACAGAGAACTCCAGTCTTTGGGTCACGAAGGATGATCTGGCCACGACCGAAGGCCGATCGTTTGAGTCCCTCGACCTCCTGGATGTTGTGACCAAACTGTTCACGAAGAGCTGCAATGACATCGGCGCCCAAATCGGTTTCTACCAGCACTGAGCTGCCACCGTCACTCCTTCCGGGCTTCGTCGGGCGGTCCACGTCGATGCTAAAGCGTGGGGCGTCCAAAGCTTCCTGCGGGTTCATCCCATGAAGAAGCATGTGGCTCAGCACTTGAACGTGGCCCTGGGGCTGCATGAAGCCGCCCATGACGGAAAAACTCGAGTGCAACTCGCCAGAGGCAGCAAACGTCGAGAGACCAGGGATGATCGTGTGGTAAGGTCTCTTACTCGGGGCCAACGTGTTCGGGTGGCCCACTTTCGCTCCGTGTAGCTCAAAGTTGCAGCCACGGTTCTGCAGAGTGAAGCCGCAGCCTTTTGGCACGAGTCCGGTGCCGAACCCTTCGTAGTTACTGTTCACCATCGACACGGCATTGCCCTGACCGTCGACGACCTGGAAACTCACCGTATCGCAACTGAGCTCGGGGCTTCCGTGCTTCGGGTCAATTGCGGCCTTCGTACGGTCCACCAGAGCCGCACGTTTCTTCGCATAGCCCTCACTCAGTAGCTCCTTAACGGGCAGTGACGTGTTGTGTTCCATGTCGCTCACGAACCACTTGGCGTCTGCGAAGGCGAGTCGAAGGGCCTCGATTTGAAGATGAAGCTCCTGGGCGCTGCCCTTGGGCGGCAGTCCTCCGTCCTTCGTAAGCTGCGACAAGATGTTCAACGCCAATAGCGCCGTGATTCCTTGACCATTGGGCGGGATCTCGTGCACGTCGACGCCTTGGAACCTCGTGCTAATGGGCGTCACAAACGTCGACTTGTGGTTCTTGAGGTCCTCCAACGTCATGACGCCTCCTTTCTCCCTCACCATGTCCACGATGGCTCGAGCAATGTATCCGTCCTCGTAGAACGCCTTCTTGCCGTTCTTCACCACTTGTTCAAAGCACTTGGCCAGATTTTCATTCTTGAAAATCTCGCCAGCTTTCGGTGCTTCCCCGTCCGCATTCAACAACTCGGCAGCATTAGGTCCGCGCAGCAACTGAGTCTTGCCGCGCTCCCAGCTTGCCGCAGTCAGAGGACTTACTGGAAACCCTTCCCTTGCCAACTCAATGGCGGGGGATAGAATCTCCGCCAAACTGAGTGTCCCCCACTCGTCCACGGCATCTACCCAGCCGGCCACCGTTCCCGGTACCGTGACAGCATGGCCGTGGCCACTGGGGATCACTTTAGCGTCCTGTCCAAGGTCTTTAATTGCTTGTTCCGCCGTCAGAGCCGCCGGACTGCGACCGCTTCCATTGAGCCCCCGAACCTGCTTGGTCTTGGCGTCGAAGAAGAGCAGGAAACAGTCGCCCCCCACACCTGTAGAGCACGGTTCCGTGACGTTAAGAGCTGCGGCGACTGCAATTGCGGCGTCGACCGCATTGCCGCCCCGTTTGAGGACGCGCAGACCGATTTCGGACGCCAAGGGCTGCGAGCACGACACCATCCCATGGCGAGCGTAGACGGGCGAGCGAGTGCCGATGGAGACCATGGAGGGGAAGGGCTTGACTTGGACTGGAGAGAGAGGATTGAGGAATGAGCAGGAGGGGGCGATTGATGGCAAATGGTGACGTGGAGAGTTTGTTGGCCACTTCAATGATTAGTGTACTTGGCGGTGATAGGCGTGCCAGAAGGCAATGTGGAGCACATGGTGGAGCGCGCCACTTTGGGTCACTTCAACTTGGACCGAAGCTGCCACCAGATTGATGGAACGGAAATGACCCGTGTTGGCCCCAGACTATCCGGATTTCTAAGAATTGGCCGCTGATGCCGTGAAACCTCGTCGCCCCGGGCGTTTGAGGCTTTCGTGCTGCTCACTTTTCAATTCTCCGCCGGGCAGCAACGTCGACTACCGGTAGCAGACTTCGAAGCTGCAGATAGAGCCATGCCTCACCCACAGGTGATCCCCATGGTACGTCTGCGCTTTTGAAATTGGCTGCTTGAATAGACGTTGCTTTACAGTATGTGTCTCCGATGTTGTTGGACTTGCTGTGGTGTCTTCTGTAACGTCAGCCAAGACAACACCAAATCATTCAGCTCAGGCGAAGCGGGGTGCACAAGTGCTACTGCCAGGCAGCACCTCTAACGAACTTGCACCACGCGTTGCTGTGAGTTGTTTTGCAAAACAACATCATAATTTAGTTATCTGACTGTGGGAACTAACCAATCTAACCTCGTAAGGTCTGCCATGCAAATGTAATCCAGGCCATCGGCTATGAACGTGGTGCAGCTGGCGCATCTGCGCAAGTTTCGCGAGTTTCTCAAGTTTGACCACCCCAGCATCAAGCGAGTCGTGCTGGAACTGAAACCAGACACGGTGGCGGATACGACTGAGTACGCACGCTTCCGCGAGTACCTCGTCAAAGGCCGCCAGGGCCAGTCGCGCGCTGGTGTGGCCTTGGAAATGGAATCCCAGGGATACAAAGTGTTCATCCTGCCTCCGGGCCAAGAAGCCAAGTGGCTTGGCTACCATGGAGACATGATGCTGGCCGTGATTCGATCCAGCTGGTGAGGCATCATCAAGGCAAAACACACACGAAGCAAAAGACTATTGAATATTTCAAGAACCTCAAGACATGACGAACCAAAAGCTCCTATGATGCTCAACAAGTGCTCCGACGTGTCGCAATTTCCGCTTACTGTTTCATACTGAGTCACCGACTCTGAAGAAGCACGTTGCCGGTTGGGGGGGGGGGGGGGGGGGGGGTGTTGACATGCCCCCGGCGCCAGAGCGGGGGGCGCCTTTGAACGTGGGCCGCTGCCGCCCGAGTAGAGAGGGAAGACGTGAGGGTTTTTGG
>JAABLK010001069.1:0-11593 GCA_012295415.1 Phytophthora chlamydospora | reverse complement strand
AGATCAAGATCAAACGCAGTTCAGGCGACGTTCGCTTCTCTGCTAGTGAGCTGACTCCTTCCCTACTGGCGGGTGGCCCGTACCACATCCCCGTCGAGAAGAACTTTCCTGCTATCGACTCGTTCTACTACGTACCACCCAAACGGAGTGCTTTCGACAAGTTCGGCTCCAAGTTTTTTCGCAGCTCTGAAGACGGCTTCCTGTGGCTGTTCCAGATCACGGTGTCCAAGGTTCACCCCATCTGTGGCCAAGGGCTGGACGATGTCTTGCACAAGCTGGAGCTTGACGACTTGGTGAAAAACGATCGCGTCGCGTTGGTTTTTGTAGTGCCGAGGGAGAACGCCGAGAGTTTCCCCAAGCAAAAGATTTGTCTCCAGGACGAGTCGACCAATGATGAAAGCAGTGTGCGGGTGATCTCTGGCATTGGCAAAGCGAAAGCGACAGCCCTACAGAATGTGGAGGGCCGCGGAATCACTACAATCGGCTATCTGCGGGGTCGCTTGGATGCTGCAGAAGAAGAAGGAACGAACCCATCGACTCAAATTGCAGACAAATGTTCGCTGGAGTATCTGCGCTCACATCTTCGTGACCATGACAAGAAGCAAGCTCGAGCCCCTCTGGCGAAGGCAGTAAACGCCATTCCCCAGTTCGTCTGGGCGGCCCGCACTACTCGGTAACCCTGGAATAATGTCGGATTGAAAGCAGACCCAGTACGCCATCCACTGGATGCATACAGCAACAGTATGGACTGTAGCCCAGCACTCTTCCCCACAAGCGGCAATGACGCCATCGGAACCAGGACTAATACTTTAGCTTTTTCAAACGCTCGTGGTCTTACCTACTAATCCTGTTGAGCTTTCCTTCTGTTCGTATTGCTGTCAACTTCGCGACGAGGAACACGACCTGCATCTTCGTAGGAGGTCGCATGAGAGTTGTGGGACAGCTTGTTGGCTCCGATCCTCGAACTGGTACAAAAATACAAATTCCATTTCTGCCAGTGGTTTCGCTCGGCTTGCTCAAGGGAAAGAAGGCGCAAACGGTGACAGTCACGGGGGCACCAGATTTGACGACAGGCTTCCAGCAAATTCATGCGTTATGGTGTTGAAGGATACTAACCTGAGCTTGTTGTGGCTCAGGAATCGGCAAATCTGTATTTTACGCGTACTTCTTCCAGCGCTACAGCTTTGAGAACGCCAAGAAACGATCATCACGGCCTCATTCGAGCTAGGCGAGCATGGGTCGAAGATGAAGAAGGTGGTCGTGTTGAAAGGTGGCCAGGTGGTTGGCCAAGCCGAAGCCAATCCACCGACAATGGAGCGTCTCCTTTCAGACACCAAGGAACGAGTGGCGAAGGAAGAGGAAGACAAAAGACTGATCTACCTGTACGACGGTCCACCCGACGCGTGGCCTTCCGACTCTCCAATGGTCTGTTTTACAGGCCCGAAAGGAGGGTGGTTCGAGTACGTGAGGATCTCGTCTAGCCGACCGAAACTGATCATGCCGCTGTGGGATCTCGATGAACTCATGTTTGCTGCGGTGGACCTCGACCTGAGTGCTTCGCTGGAGAAGGGTGACCATCTTTCGGATGTCCTACAGCAGCGCATCCACCTCTTTGGAGGTGTTGCTCGAGACTGCTTCTCTACGGACGAGGACTATCTCCAAGCGAGGGAGAATTTGATTGAGAAGACCGTCAAGAAGATCCCAAATGCTGCCACTATGGAGTATCTTTACAGTCACCCGGAAGGCGAGTGGCTGGAAAACGGCATTTTCAACTATGTGCCAAGCGCAGAGAGCCCCAGCGAGTATACGATCGAGGAGGGGTCCAAGTATGTGCATCGGCTGATGGTGCAGCGTTTGGGCGAGCTCAAAGCGAAGAGCAAGTGAGCCACGCACAAGCTGACAGTGAGCTCGATCTGAGAGCAAGGACAGAGTTGAGCACAGTAGGCAGGAAGTCTACGCCAAAATCGTCAATGGTTTCTTGGTTTGGCTAGTGCCTTTCGTGCAAATGTTTGTACATGTGCATACTGCTCTTGAACGGAAGACCCACAAAAAGCATTCCTCCTCACCTGGTGCCAGTGACCATTTCCGTCTGGCCTGACTCCAGCAGGGAGGTAGACTGACAACGCACTCGAAACAGCTCGGTCACACCGGCGCCTCGCTCCACTTGTGGGAACTCCACCAACATGCCAATATCGCTTTGGTTGATCCCCATAACTCAGCACCGCTCCTCCCGCCGCAAAGGTCCACACGGCGGCGGTCTCTGCAGCAAAATAGGTTCATGCCGGTGGGTTCGCTACGTCGTTTCTGTCCGTTGTGCCCGTCGTAGAGCCACTTACCGCTAGTAGCGTCGCCTCAGCTGGCCTGAAGGAGTCGCCAGTGGCAGAGAAATGACAAGGTCGCTGGTAGCGTTGGGGCCAGCTCTTCAGTCGACAACTTGCGTTACGTTGGAGAAGTCGCCGACGCTGAAAAATGCACGTGCGACGAGAACTCGCAGCTTCGTGGGCGCCAACAGGCAGCTTCAGCTTCGACGGCAGCTCGTCGGACCTCGCTCTTCAGCTGTACACGCGATCCCAGGCAGGAGATGTGGTGGCTCCATTGAGCCTTTCGTCCATACCGGAGACCGTCGCGTCCAGACTCAGTGACGTTAACGTGGCCTTCGCAGACTTGGACGGCTTCGCGCAACGCGCTGTGCTCTGGGATAGTGGCTTTGCGGTGACGTCCGACAACGAGGTGAAGCAGATGTGGACGCTCGGCGGAGTGTCCATGGCGGAGATCGCACTCACGGTCGACGAGTACGAAGCCGCAGCGTGCACAGCTTTCGAGTGCACGCAGCCGGACGGGACGTCGGCCTTTAACAACAACGTTTGTTCAGGGACCGACATGCTTACGAGTGTCAAGTGCGTCGTCGAAGAATTCGACGCCAGCGACCTGGGGCTGGCCATGTGGTCCGTCGGCGGGGACTCGAGTACCATCCCGGAGATTGAAGTCGCCAAGCACACGTGGACAGACAGCAGCTCCGGGACGGACTACAAGGTGTACGCGGTGCACACGCTCGGCTCAGCTTCCGAGCGAAGTTATGGTGCCTGCCCGAGCACCGAGAGCTACGGCTACCTCAACATCCCGTGCTACGGAGCCGACAACGTGTCCAGCAGCGAGATCACCGAGCCAACGCCGTCAGACTGGGTCACGTCGTGGATGGAAACGTACGCCACGACTACTAGCTCTGCATATTCATCAATAGGAGGCTCGAACTCGGGTCCGGGACCTGTGAGCAGTGCGACGGACTCTGGTACGAACTCGCGGACCGCGGACTCCTCAGCCTCAGCTTCCAATGAGGCAGATGAAAAGGCAGGCACCAACGTCGCTGTGCTTGGTGGAGCTGTAGGTGGCGGTTTGGGGCTGCTACTCATCGCTGTGCTTGTGGGACTCTTCGTCGCGAGTCGGCGAAGAAGACGAGCAGAGTCCGAGGACGAAGGAACTCCGAAAGTGGTTGAGCATGTCGAGCTCCGGTCTCCGGGTCCGCGAAGCACTTGGGACGATGAGCGACGACCGACGGTCTCCACTCACCCACGCTCAACGCTGGACGAGTCCTTGCCGCGCTCCGGAGTCACACTCCCCTCCTCGGACGATTCGTTGCCAAACCCCGGCACCGTCCGAAGCAGCGGACCGCCGCTACCACGTCATACGCACCAGGTCAGTCGTCTCTCGGCTGCTCCAGTTCCGCAACCAACGCATTACAATGGCGACGTCGGTGCTGTAGGCCGTCCGCCAAGCATCCAGGAAAGTAGTCGATTCTCGGCCCCTGACAGTGCTCAGCCACCTCCGGCGTACGAAGAAGCGCTCCGCTGGAGTCGTACGAGCAATCCGCCCATTCCAACGCCACCTTTTGAAGACATCGTTCATGGTTTGGGGGCTACCAACGCGCTGCAAGTGTTGGCAGCAGACCCCAACGTCGATCGCCGGCGGATCCAGCTGAATCAGCTGCAAATTGATCGGCAGCTCCCCATGACTACGCTTCAGACCGACTCGTGTGTGGCTCGCTACAACGACCAGCAGGTGCTAGTCAAGCGACTTGCGCCGGCCCAGAACGTCAACGTTGCAGCCCTCGAAGATCTCGCGTTCGAGATCCAACAACGAGCACATGTTGGTCATCAGAACTTGGTGCAGTTCGTCGGCGCCTGCTGGACTTCTGCTCACGATCTGGCCATGGTGACGGAGTTCCTGCAGCAAGGGACGTTGAGAACGTATCTCGACCGAAACAAGGCGAGTCTGCGGAGCTGGACGCAGCAGAAGACAGCGATTGCCGCCGGAATCGCTAAAGCTTTGGCCTATCTGCACAGACAGACGCCCGTGTACGTTCACCACGAGCTTTGCGCTAAGAACGTGCTGCTGACCGACAAGTTGGAGGCCAAGTTGGCCAGCTGCGGCTCACCAGAGACCAGCCCATCTGTCGCGGCGAAGCACAAGGCTCGACAGGCGTTCTGGGTCGCTCCGGAAGTGCTCACAGGCGCGCCGTACTCCCCTGCAGCCGACATCTACGCGTACGGAGTGCTGCTCGCTGAGCTGGACACGTGCGAGACGCCCTACTTCGACGTCCGGTCGCCAAGTGGGGGCACCATGGAGCAAGCCGAGATCCTGAGTCTTGTGACCGAAGGGAGGCTGCGACCAAACTTCAGTGCAGATTGCCCTCGGTTCATCCGGCAACTGGGCGTCGCGTGCTGCCAACAAGACCCTGAGAAGCGACTCACTGCGCAACAGATCGTCCAGCTCCTGGAAGGAAAGTGATACTGCAGTAGTACGACTGCAGTAGAGAAGATCGAAACCAATGATTACCATATTCATAGGCATCTGATGGAGTTGGTCGTGCTGCGGAAGCATCTGCTAGTCAATCCTGCGCAGTATCAAGCTCACCTTGTTTATCTTCCGAGGTTTGTGAGCAGATGCGAGCGCTCTCTGCTTTGAGCAGCTAGGGGATAAGACGACCATGTTGAGCTGGACCTTCGAATAGTCGGTTCGTGTCGGATGGCTGCCCCAGTCCCGATCGCCCTTGCTTGGGTCGAGTCATTCGAACAGCGACTCGCCCCGCTGAAGATGGTACGCGAACAGTAATTCGATCGAGTCTTGGCGTGGTAACTAACGAGAGTTCTCGCTGTTGTGGTTGTGCAGGCGGATGCGGAACGGCTAGAGCAGTCGCGGAAGCTGCAGGGGCTGATCGGCTCGCTGGTCAACACGGTGCTCGGAGGCGACACGACTTCGGCTCCAACGTCCACGCCAGCACCGACGACAAGAACGCCGACGCCGACGACAAGAACGCCAACGCCGACGACAAAAACACCAGTCCCTACAACTCGAACGCCGGCTCCTACGACGAAGAAGCCCGCGACTCGAACGCCTCAACCAACAACTGCAGCGCCCACCCCGTCGCCGACACCAACACCGACGCCCACGCCAACACCGACGCCGTCAGCAACGCCGGCAGTCGTAAGCATATCGAGCAGCGGGTCAGCAGAACTCGAGGTTCCAGAAACTCCCATCCCAACCATCGAGACCAACACTACGTCGTTCTCAGCCTCTTCAGAGGCAGAAATTGCGGCGAGTTCCAGCGGCGGTTCCTGGAGTAGCGATGACTCTCAAGTCGGCGATGGCCTCTCCTCAAGTCAAGCGGACGTTGTAATCTCCGAATCTTCAGGTACGCTGAGTGTCTGATCTTTTCCTACCAACTTACACTAATTCGTTGCTTGTTCACGCCTTGCTAGTTGATACCTGGCTGATCGTTGCCATTACCTTGGGAGCTGTGGCCATCGTTCTGCTCTGCTTGGGGTTCGTGGCTTGGCGCTGTAGACGCAGGAAGCATGAAGGCGACGACATGCTATCTCCTTCGTACCAGCGCCACATTAGCGACCAAGTGAAGGTCTCGGACGACACGGTCAACACTCGTCTCGACACTTCTTCAACCGGTCCGTACACTGGAGGCCAGCGTCGAGAGGTCGGTGGGTACTCGGCTTCCTTCCTCACTGCAGCTCAGGGCGGTATGTGGGAGGATGACATGATCACTGCAATGCGTATCCCCCTGGAGAAGCTCACAAAGGGAAAGCTATTGAACAAAGGAGGATACGGCATGGTGTACCGCGGTTCGTATCGTGGAGAACCCGTCGCGATCAAGACGCTGCTACCCGAATCGAGGAAGACACTGCGGCAGATCAACGCTTTCCTGTCTGAAATCAAGATGATGGCGGCGATGGAACACCCTCGAATCGTTAGACTGATCGGGGTGGCGTGGGACTCGCTGGTCGATCTCTGCTCTGTGGCCGAGTACATGGAAGGCGGCGACCTCCGCTCCCTACTTAACTACATGGAGTACCAAGAGAATCGTCCGCACGGCTTCGACCTGGACAAGGCGCGTATCGCCTTGCACGTTGCGCATTCGCTCACGTATCTCCACTCGCTCGACCCGTTGGTGCTTCACCGCGATCTCAAGTCGAAGAACATCCTGCTGACGGAGAACATGGACGCCAAGATCACGGACTTCGGTGTGTCTCGAGAGAGTAGCGACCGTACAATGACCGCCGGTGTGGGCACGTCCTTGTGGATGGCCCCTGAGGTCATGATGGGGGAGCGCTACGGCGCCAGCGCCGACATTTTCTCGTTTGGCGTGGTTTTATCCGAGCTAGACTCGCATGTACTGCCGTACGCGGCCGCCAAGGAGACGGAGACCGGGCGCGTGATCCCAGACACGGCGTTGCTGCAGATGGTGTCGCTGGGACTGATACGGATCGAGTTCTCTCGGCACGCACCCCAGGCTTTGATCGACTTGGCGCATGCGTGTGTAGATCTCGACCCCGAGGCAAGACCCAACGCAGGCGAAGTGCTGTACCGACTGCAGCTCGTTATGAACACGTACGAGTACGCCACGCTATGAAAGTACTTCCTCTGTGGTGTTGTCTTGAGTTTAAATGAAAGTTGTAAAAAAAAAAACATTTTCTGGTGCGACGTTCTCACTTCCGCTGCGTCGTTCCTTTCGGTCAAAGAATTGAACAGCACTTTGCTTGTCGCTTCTTCTCCTCCGCGGCCAACTCCTTCAACCGTGCCTCAAACAGCTCTCGCACAAACGGAGAGGCCTCCTCAAGCTTGTGCCAACAATTGTACTTCAAAGGGACATAGTGGAAAATGCCGTATTGCGCCAAGTTGGGGTCCGGGCAATGGGCAACGAGCCTCATCGCTCCCTCTGTCAAGTTTGAGATGATATCCTTCATCAAGCGCTTCCTTGCTTCGACGTACGCTGCGTCTGTGGACAGACACTCGCGAGCGACGCCACCAAACAGGAAAAAGCGCTCCTCAACGCAGTTCTGAACACGGTCGCGGACGGCCTTGACCTTCCCGTCGCGATCCACTATGATTGCACTGGAGTCTTGCATTTCCAAACAAAGAAAGGCTGCGGCACGTTGGAGCTCTTCGCGATTCCACAGCGGCATCACCAGGTTGAAGTGACGCACACTCCGGTCGAAATCAATGAACCACTCGTCGTTCGGGCGGGCAAAGTAGACAATACCTGCATCCAGCAGCATCAGGTCGGGTTGCCGCCCATCGAACAGGTAAATGGCCCCGTGCTTTGCCTCTTTCCTCGCTTTCCGAATGGTGCGGATCATTTGTGTTGCATTGCCTTCCGCCTCGCCGATCACCTCGCCATTTCTCCAAGTCACAACTTTCGTCAACTTGGAAGCCTCGGTGAATGAACCTGTGATGATTGTCACGAGCGGGAACTCCACACTGTAGCGCAGGAAGAAGTAGGCGTAGAAGACGGACTTGCCCGCTCCTTCGTGTTGCACAGCACCCAATAGTTAGTATACGCCATTTCAATGCGCGGAACATGTCGTTTACCTCGCGCCCCAGTCACTGCAACCACACTCCGGTCGAGTAGCCAACGCAGAACTTCCTTGTAGAACGACGGATAGCATTCCCGTACGTAGAACTGCTCCTGCTTGTACTCGAACTCCGTGGGCAGCTTGCGTGGAAACTCTAGCTCGAGTTCCTCGTCGTCCCAACTGACAGTGCTCATGGCCTGTTCCTCTGCCTCCGCTCTAACGCTACTGTCTGCGTCTTGGGTGCCTTTGGATTATCCCTACGTGAGAAACCCAATGGGAAAGGGGATAGACCTTTTCAGAGCAAGTTCCAATGACTGAAAGTGAGTTCGCTGGTGAATAGTTTTCCTCGTCGCACAGCACCTTGCTTGCTGGCTGTGCGTTTTTGAGGTGTGTCTTGGCCACAAAACGAATATGAGTGTTTGTTTTGCTTTAGCGTTCATCGAGGATTGAATTTGAAGCTACATAGGCGTCGACTGCATCAGTTGCCGTGCGCACTCAGCCCGTCTTACCAGAAGAAACTCCTCAACTTGTATATCTCCATCAGTTCATCCGGCTTTGCCACTTGGGCCATTGACCAAGTTCAATGGTCCCCGTCTTTGCCTGAGATAATGGCAGATTCTTGGCATCAACACCAAGCTTTTCTCTTGATCTTCTTCCTTTCTTGGCACGCAAAGTTACAAAGAAGAATTTCCCACACTACCCCAGGTTTACTGTTAAGGTTTTGGGAATTCCCTTGCCCAACACCATCAAGTCATACGTTGCACCATCACCCCATAAGAGCTGGCAAAATAAATGGTCGTTCAAGTGAGCGTGTGGAGAACTTTTCAAGAGGTTTGATGCTCCCTCGGACACACACCCTGGAGTCGCACCAGCTTGTAAAGACGAGCATGCAGACGCCGGCCGCTGGGACTTCGTAGGCTTGTCGTTATCCGACGAATTCTTCAGTACATGGTCGCAGGTGCTGACAGTGATCTCGTCGCAAGTTCCTTCTCATCAGCGTAGCATCCGTCGTGGGGCCCGACTGGCGCTACAAGCGACACGATCTGGATGCCGGTCCGGCGATTAATCGAGACCAGCGAGTCAACCATGTCACGCGCTTCCACTTGTCGAGCAGCTCGTCTGCGTCAATACCAACACAACAATGGAGTAAGGAGCTCCGAGTCACCGGCCGAACAGTTTTGAAGCCATTGCTTGAAGATGCGCAACCCATTTCGGGACAGACAGTGAGCATGGGGGACGCTTGAAAGGTGGTCCATGCGGGCAACGGAATGGGATCAAGATGTGATATCTCTCTGAGTCGGCTCGCCGACTCACTCGCTGCCGTGTCATTCCGAGATTTACCAATTGAGGCCGACGTCATGCGAGCGGCTTTGCTGTTCGCATCCGTCTGGAGCCTCGCCCAGGCCCAAACGATCACGTTTCGCAGCCTGGACGAGACCGCTCCCTCCTCTTCGGCACTGCCGTCAAACAGCTCGTTCGTCTTCGACGGCACCAATTCCGACATCGCGCAGCAGCTCTACGTCCGCCACAAGGCCGGGGACGTCGGCCACCAAGTCGCACTCAACGCCATTCCAGCCACGGTGGCCGACCGACTTTATCCGCTCAATATTAACTTTGCCAGCCTTCCGGGGCTTGTGCAGCGTGCAGTGCTCTGGGACTCGGGTTTCGCCATCTCGCCGAGCAACGACGCAGTGCAGATGTGGACGTTGAAGAACTACAGCATGGCGGACATCGCCATCCCCAAGGCCGACGTGGCCAACGTGGACTGCACGTTCCTCAACTGCTCGCAGCCCAACAACGTGGAGGCCTACTACACTCAATACTGCACAGGGTACCAGATCCTAAACGCTTCTCGCTGTGTCGTGGATCTCTTCGAGGACTCGGGGGCTGGCAGCTTCCTGGGTATGATGTGGTCTGTTGGTGGAGACCCAGATATGACCCCGGAACTGCGGCTCAGAGACCACACGTGGGTGCAAGACGTCGAGGAATTCGGTGGCAACATCACCTTCTCAGTCTACGCCGTGCACATGGTGCCCAGTGAGGAGGACCCTGCATGGGACGTCTGTCCTTCGGGCTACGCAGCACCCACAGTGCCTTGCCATCGCAGAGACCAGTTCTCAGACGAGTACATGGCTGCCAACACGACGGTGCCGACTGGAAGTGCGTGGGTTGATGAGTGGCTGGAACAAGAGTTCGGCCAAAGCTCGGGCTTCAACAAGCTACTGGTGATCCCGATCGTCCTCAGTGTCTTCGTCGTGGCTGGCCTCGGCTGGTTTGGTTGGCAACGCAAGGCGAAGAAGAAGAAAGAGAGATCTACGTCGGCCACGTACGAGAGCAACGACTTCAACTCCACGTCGAACTACTGGAGTGGAGGCACGCCGGACATGGTACTTCGCCCCATGATGGTCACCAGTCAGCTGAGCTTGCAGCTGTCGAGTCTCTCGATGCCCTATGAGAGCGCTGGATCCAACACGACGTTGCAGATCCTTCTGGGCAGCGAGCATCTCCAAGGGAAGCACATTCCATTCGAGAGCTTGTTCTTCGAGGAAGTCATCTCGAAAGGAGCGTCTGGAGAAGTCTGGGTTTGCTCGTACAGTGGTCAGAAGGTGGCCGTCAAGCGACTGCTACAGTCCACGCACCAGAGAGCTCACCACGTGCAAGCTTTCGCGGAAGAGATCGACCTGAATGCCAGTCTAGTTCATCCCAACATCGTCGAGTTTCTTGGCGTAGCGTGGAATACGCTCAACAACCTCGTGATGGTGATGGAATACCTACCGGCGGGAAGTCTGCAGCGCTTCCTGAGGAAGAACGCGCACTTGCTGTCATGGAAGAAGGACAAGCTTCGTATTGCTATTGGGATCACCCAAGCGCTCGAGTATCTGCACGAGCGTAAGCCGTCGTTGATCCACCGCGATCTCAAGTCCAGCAATATCTTGCTATCTGGTAAACTGCAGCCAAAGCTCATCGACTTCGGCGTAAGTCGCGACAAGATCGATCGCACCATGACGGGAGGGATAGGAACGCCCTACTGGACTGCGCCGGAAGTTCTCGAAGGAAGGAGGTACACGGAGAAGGCGGACATCTACTCGTTCGGCGTCGTCTTGTCGGAGCTTGACACTGGCAAAGCTCCCTACGCTGACGCAGTGACGGACCACGGAGGGATGCCCAAGCCTTTCTACGTCATACGAGATGTCATGTCCGGACGACTGCAGCCCAGCTTCTCCCAAGACTGCCCGAAGAGCATCAAACGGATTGGTCGGGAGTGTCTGGCGCTTGTACCTTCACGACGACCAACAGCGAGAGAAGTGCTGGAGGAGCTACTGCGTGAAGCAGTAGCGGTAAGGCGCAACTCCACCTAGTTCACAGGACTGACTCCTGTACACGCCTCAAAGTCCACGGGCAAAGTGTTTATAAGCTGCGTGTACTGAGGGACGGACAGCCCTCACTGGATTAATTCCGTGATCGTAACGTGACTTGTAACCACATGTACCTTTCGTGCTACATCCAGCCAAAGAAGGTTGCAGCTTCAGAGGCAGAAATCAGACGTCGGCATTGGCGAAGTGAAGACGCTGCTGGTAGACAGATACGCTGGAGTGCTGCTGTGGCGAGCCCTTTGTCGGCCCGTTATCTTGGGCGAGCGCCTACTTGACTATCCTGCCATTTGCAGTACACATGAAGCCACCAACTTGAGAGGCATTCGAATTCTCGCTTGCTGCGGGTCTGCTAGCCCA
>JAABLK010001068.1:0-11618 GCA_012295415.1 Phytophthora chlamydospora | reverse complement strand
GGGGGGGGGGGGGGGGGTGCAGCCAAACCTTGTAGTAAGGCGAGCGGGTGCGGTATGTTAACGGTGTTGGCAAGGTCATCGAGGCCAGCAGCAGCACCTCCAAGGCGTCAACGGCGGCAAGGCGAGCGGGCGCGGCAACTTCTTGACGTCGATAGTGTCGGCAGGGTCGTCAAGGCCGGCATTGGTACCTTCGAGGCTCGGACGGCGCCAAGGAGATCGGGCGCGGCAACTTCCCGACATCCACGGTGTCAGCAGGGCCATCAGTCCCCGCCATCACGTTTGGAACGCCATCTGAGCTTGAGCCGGCGATTCTGGAAATGGGTGTGCAGCACACTCCTTGACCCGATTCTAACACGAATGTCTATGTCCGGCCAATCGGTGTATGTTCAATAGTGGATACATCCTGGGAGGGTGAGGTCAATTACCTACCCCTTGTTGACTTGGACTTCGTATACTACAATACAAACTTTCAGTCAAAATCCTTAACGTGTACGGTCCACGTTAAGGATTTTGTGATAACATGAACGGTCCAGGCGCTCGGGGTTAATCCATAGAGGTACTGTAAACGAGCACATCACCTTGCTCCTTGCCATCGACCCTCGGTCGACAGTAGGGCCCCCTCGGACCCTGCCGTCGTCGAGCCCAAGAGCTCACAATTCAAAACTCAAGCAAGGCAAACAATGGTGTTCGTGGGGAACCCGTGGGCGGTGCGCCTGCTACTTCCTCATGCCGGCCGTCGTCTGCCACCGTCCAACGCTCTCGTGTATGGTCTTTTGATGGGCTACTTTGGAGTTGTATGGCGCGCGCTCCACCTTCCCGAAAACTACTGTCACCGCTCATGGGTCGTGCTCAGGGATCCCCAAAATACAATATGATTCCTGGTTGAGCTTAAAATTTAATGAACTGATTGATGCTGGCAACATGCACAAATAAATAACTGCACGACTTCGGAGACAACAGTAAATTAGTAATATTGCACCGGTGTTTGCCGTCTTACACGCAATCGTCTACAGTGGCAACGTTCCATTAGCTCGTGTTGACCTTATAAAAAAGGATAATCTCGAGGGTCATAGGGGATAAGCGATGACGCTCGAGACGGAGGACAGCACGGGCAACACTGAAAAGCCTCTCGACTTCATTCGAAGTTGGAGGTATAGCTTTCAGCAACTTGTAGGTAGGAGACTTGCTGGAAATCCGTCGACGCTTGAGGATGTGCTCGGCGAAGCCCTCTTCGTCCAATGATGGCCCCTCTGTTGTACTCGTGGACACATCGTCTCGCTGACGAAAGGGTTCTAGCGCGGCTAGCTCACCAGCAGCACGCTTCAAACTCGGGTGAGTGCACAATTTCGGCGTTCGGTGCTACATTCTAACAAAATGCATACATTTCCGTTAGGTTTGTTTAGTCGAACATTGAACGCAGCATGTACCGAGATATTTGGCCATTGATGGCCGCTCTTCCAATAGACCGTCGAAAATGTCGCGTGCATCCAACAGCGTGACACCTTCAGACAGTAGCATCTTGGACACTGACTCCACGCACCGAAGCTCGGACAGCAAACCCTCCAGCTTGCGGTGAGTCGATCATGAAGGCAACAGGTCTGCGAGTTCTTCATCAGCAGCAGATAGAAACTCCCTCAGGCGAAAATAAGGCTTCAACATAGCAAAAGTGGAGGGCCATCGCGTATCCTGACGCAGGACGGGCATCATAGGCGTTTTGGTCCTGTACCAAAAAATAGTCGTATCAAAAATTAGTACCATACACACACCGAGATAAATTTGGTCACTGTACCTCAAATTTGCAGCCTGCTTCAGAGTCCGTAGCTTGCGCATCAACGTTTGAACTTCTTCCAGCGCTGCTTCGTAAGGCAGGAGATATTTGCGCACTGCCAGCTGCAGGCGATGACTAGCACAACCAACTAGTGGTACGCCCATGATGGTTGCCAGGCGCTTGTTCACCGAGCAGTTGTCACCAACGATAAATGTGTACCCCTCAATTGTCTTACCAAAAAAGGGTAGAAATCGCTCAATTGCGATCAGGTGCCCGTCTGCACCCAGATTGTCATCTGGGTTGTCCATAATTGAAGCCATGGACAGGAGAACCTGGCGTGGGCCGCCAGATGTGTCGAAACACGCATATACAGCTAAGTAGTGCTCTGTACCGTGGCTCCAGCCGTCTACCGTGAGCCCAAACTCGTCGGGCATGTCCTCACCGATGGATCCTTCAACGACTTTGGTCACGGCCTCCATATTAACGACCAGTGGGCCAGCAGACACGGGCGCCAACTTTGTATATCTGAAGCAAAAAGTAACATTAATTAGCAAACTAGAGAGGTAGTCAGACCAAATGTGCGCACTTACTGACGTGTCTCCTTCGACTCGCAAAAGGAGAGAGCCAAATTGACTTCGATAACCCATTTCATCTACCCGTAGCGGGTCGATGCCTTATGGCTCACCCATGGAACCAGCGTTCCCGTCGCGGCAACGCTGGCATCGCGCATCTCACTTTCAATACTCGGGTGCGCCGAGCGAACAGGCGTGACCAAGTTGGTGTAGCGCGACCTTGCGTCGTTTACCGCACGCCTTGCACGTTTGGTATCGGGAGCCCACAACCAACATTTTTGGGTTCGGCTTGCAAACCGAAAATGAAGAGTTATCACTGTTTCAGAATTGGGAACATAAATTATTGTGGCTGCCCAAATCGACCGTAAGTAAATAGATGTTTCGCCCAAGACAAATATACTGTTCCACTAATTTATTTTTGGGGATCCCTGATCGTGCTCAAGTGGGGGCCAGGCGATAGACCCCGTGCATCGCTATAACCGACTCCACAAGAACGAAAGTACGGGGGAGTCCTTCAAGATGCACGCATGAGCTTCGTCGTCGGCATCATCGGCCTCCCGGCCGAACCTCGACTGCTGAAACGACTGGAGTAACTCGTTCGCGACGAGCTCACCCAGCATGACGTCCGCGTGATAGTCCCGAGCACCGGCTTCCAAGGGGAAAGGGTGGAGCTAATATGCTGCCCTAGAGTCATGCTACCGAAGATATGCCTCGCGTACGACCGCGTGGTTTACCGCGTGTAAGACGAGTCGTTTAAACGGCTAAAAGACTTTCGCCGCACCCAAGTCGACGCTGCCAGCTGGTTTGCCTTCAAGCAGCCGTTCGTTGCCTTCGTCGACTGTACTAGCAGCACAAGCAGCGTCGTGCGCGCTCTTTGTCGCCGCCCAACCGCGACTTCAACGGCCGATCTTGGCTGGCAAAGTTTGAGGGGGTCGCTAAAAACCGCCGAGTCCGCAGTCGAGGGTCTGCTTCGATGGGTTGCTCTCTATTGGCTCAAAAACGACCGCGGATTGGCGGAAAACATAAATAACCCACATTGGGTCCCCCCCAGCGGGGCGCGCTGTGTTTTTTTTCGATTTATGTTTTTGTCTATTTTTTCGAGCATGCTGATTGGCTATTGGAAAACCCCACATTGGGTCCCCACGGCGGGGACCCAATGCGTTTTTTTAATGTTTTCCGCCAATCAGTGTTCGGTTTTGAGCCAATCACAGCGGCCCCATGGCGGGGCGTGCTGTGATTGGCCGCCGGGGACGATTGCGTCGACAAGTTGACGTAGACGGGTCGATTGCGTCACAATTAATTGTTAAGAATAAATTACACAGTATAACAAGTAATTATTAGAAAAATCATGCATCATGCTGGCAGGAAGCCCGCGGGACTGCGGCGCGAGCGCAACACCCGACCGAGACACCGCCCGTCTGAAGCCGCCTGTATGGCGGTCCTACGATCGGCCCAGAGACGACCAACGGCCCTCCAGTCGACTACCGGTTTCTGAGTCTCCACGATGGAGATTTCGACGTTGCAGCGTTGCTCTATTTCTACCAGCTCACCTGGGTTCTCTTGGATGTGGTCACGGCCGACGTATGGAAGAGCCATCAGCCTGGAGAAAGCAGCAAGGAGTATGTCCTGCGGACCTTCTTCGGTGGCGAGTATCTCGTCGCCGACGGCGTTGGCGGGTGTGTTGTTGGCCACCATGATGGCAGGGAGCTGCCGACGGGAGTGTACGTCCGCCAGGCCTCCGCGATCTACCACGAAGATGACCGGCTGCATAAGAAAATCTGGACACGACTATTTGAGCGCGAGCGGGCCCGCATGCGCTCAGACGTCGACTCGCGGCGCCCGCTGCTGAAAGTCGGCTCCCCCAAGGTCGTCTACGAGGACCTGCCGGTGGGGGCCCAATGGACAGGATGCCAATGCTCGCCACTGGCGGCGTTCACTAAGGAGTGCGGCCACCAAATAGTTTTCAAACTCAGTAAGACGACGGATATGGTGCGTCGTCTAGGCGAGCTTCGGTCGATAGGAGCGGGTCTGCGAACGAACGGGGAAGTCATACTGAAAATATTTATCGGCGTTGTGCCCGGCGATGAGACGAACGCTGAAAGAGAGCTGCTAAAGCTGGTGTGCGCGATGGGGCTAGCGTGGCCTCATCGCAACGAGGACGTGGCGTTGAAGACAGAGACCGTTTGCAGCGCTCCACGGCAGATCGGCCTTCTTCAAGACCTGATGCTGCGAATTGCTGAAGAATATGATATCCCCAGACACCACACAACGATGCTTGTCGTCGCCTCACATCCACCGGCACCGGTGGGGATTCGCCAGCCGGAACTGCTAATGAGGTTGCCACCAATCCCGAGCTGGAAGCCCCTGTTTGCTCAAGACCCGCCGAAGCAATCGATGTCGATTTCAAGTCTTCTTAACCCTGTCGCACGGCCCAGCAAGAAGACCAGGCTATTGCCGCGGCCTCTCCGGCTATTGCTTCCACCAATGCATGGGGCCACAGTCGCTGGTTCCGCTTCGCTGCCTATCCGGTGGCGCGCACAATCAGGCGCGTTTACGATGACGACATTGCGTCTGACACGCCAAACCGAGGCGGTCAGCGCAAAGCCATCAATGACCCGTTTGCGATCGCGCTACGACTGTGGTCAATTTGGCACCATGCTTCGCCTGAGGTGGCATCGTGCGGGTTGGTACATTCGCTTTGACCCTACGTCCCATTTTTGACGCCCAGCTCAACCTCCGCCGCGAGCGCCCTGAGGTGGAGTTGCTAGTGCTTTTTGATTGGAAATGGTGCTGGTGCTGCCGCGTGGCGCTCGATGGCCTTGTCGAATTGTACGAGGCCAAGATTGAATTCGCCACAAGAAATTTACCATTATCCATATGAAGTCAATAATTGTCGACAGCAATTATTGTTTTAGCGGGAGCGCAAATCTGGGTGTGCTAGCATTCGGTGAGAACGCAGAGCTGACCACGATCATGATGGGGGCCGATTGCATGGGAGCCTGCATGATCTTCGACGCCCACTGGTTCGGCTACAAATCCTTAAAGACACTGAGAGATCACAAGGAAGCACAAGTGACAACTGAAGCGGATATTGCGAAGATGAGGAGGAAGATTAAGGAACACGCTGCCACCACCGAAAGTACGCTCTATTTATTAAGTCGTGTAACTTTTGTGTATCATTGGTGGCTAGCAAAGAGCCGGACACAGGGAATTGGGTTGAACTTTCGTGCAACTTTCGGTCAACAAAAATAAAATACATTGCGCGCGAAACTAATGACAATTTTTCAAAAATCAAATTGACAGTCGTCGACCCCCCCCCCCCCACCGTGAAGCACCCACCGTGAACGCAGTGCCTTGTAGCGGACAAGTGCTGAGCTGGCGCGAATCAAGATTCGCCAAGAGGAGAGGAAGCGACGTGTTGATGATCGCATCAACATTCGCCAAGTCGAGAGAAAGAAACGCGTTGACGAGCGTGCCGTAGCCATCGCGCACGCATTCAAGAAGGCGCAAGAAGAAGGGAGGGCACGAACGCGGGTTTTCAGGTGCCAGGAGCGACGTCATATTCAACGAACTTTTCCAAGTACGATCGGTTCATTGGCATCTTCAACGTAGGTGCTCACTGGATCGCAGTCCTGGTCGACAAGAATGCCAAGGTATATCTCATGTTCGACCCGCTAAAGTCCGAGCGAAACTACTCTGCCATTGACAGGAGTGTGCGCAAGGTGATGGAAACCGTGCTGGACCTGAAAGGCAAGCTCGATTACAAGAAGATCGATTGGTGCAAGCAGCAGGACGGGAGTTCGTGCGGCATTTGGTGCATTGCGGTGCTGGAAATGTTACTCGCGGAAGCTACGTGGAACGAGGTTGCAGCCGTATCTGCGTATGCGCTACCTTTACAAGTCTGCTAATGAAGTATGTAAGCGGAGAGTAGTGGTGACAAGTAGTGCCAAGGAATGCTAGCGTAAAATACGTGTTACCTATTGAGTTGCCAATGTTTTATGTTCATACCGAAAGTACACAAAACGTTGTCGGCCACAAAAACGCCTAAGTCCCAAAATTCCCAAATATAGAATTGTCCTGGAAAGATGGACACACAGTGGTGTCCTGTTTTCACTCCAATCATATGTTATTTATATTTCCCTTACCCACACGTAATTTATCCTCCATCTGTTATCACGTCATCAGCCAATTTACTGTAGCACGTCTATTAATGGCCATCTACTTTCGGTGGTAGGAGCATCGTTCGAAGATTAACCCTTTCAACCCCGAATTTTGTATCGTACAGAACACCGGTTTGGGCATTGAATTTTGAGTTTTATTATCTGAAGGCTCACATACCGTGTTATTTATGCCGCGCACAGAATTTCGAAAGGACGCATCGGACTAAAATAAGGCCCCAAGCTCGATGTTGGGGTGTGCAAAATGCATACATATTAATTAGAAGGAGTTTTTAGCAGAGAACGGATATGGGGCAGCAGCCCCCAGGCATGCAAGACGAGAGCGAGGCGGCTCCGGAAGAGGCCACGTCCGGGACGACGGTGCCGATGGAGATGGAGATTGAGAACGGCGGAGAGGAGATGGTGCAGCACCCCGAAGCAGTCGCGGGCATGCACGACGAGACCGCCGGCGGCCTAGACGAGGACACGTCCGCGGCGATATTGGCCATGGCGATGCGGCCTGTGGTTATGACCGCATCGGTCCCACGAGTGACTCGGTCATGGACGCGAGTAACCCGTGCGGGCTTGGTCGCAGACGCTGCTTGAACACCCCCTGCATCAGCTGTGCGAGCCGTGAGGAAAGCTGCCAGTATTTCAGTGGAAAGAACGGATGCGACAAATATTCTCGCTCAAAATCGTGCTGGTTCCAGGTTGTCATCAGCGTTACAAAAGCCAAGCCCTGATGATGTTTGTTTCACGGAGCTGTGGGCTAAACTGTCACGACAGGGTTGAAAGAAGCGCGTACCGCGAGGCAAAAGAAGCCAAACGGTCTTCGTCGTCCCTGGCAAAAGCAGGCGCTTGTCGAGGCTCGTTCACGGCAAGGATTACTTCGAAGGTATGGTTGTTCTGTGGCCATGAGAGCATCGAAAACATCTTCTAAAATCTACCTTGCTCTGATTAAGTGGATGGCAGCTACTAGTGTTCGCACGCCGTTCCAGTCTGACCTCATCGATTTCGGGCCAGGACACTAACCCGCCGCTGGTGACAATCCCTTCGGAACCTGATGTATTTACTGCTGAGGTGAACGATTTTGATCAACCGTGACGGAGAGAGCAACCGCCAGTCAGAAAGTTTGGTGTGCTATGAACTCTCTCGTTACAATGGTGACGACTTTATGGACGCGCTGCGAACCGAACCTGTGTGCCATCCTGTTTCAAGTGATGATATCAATCTGACTTCGGAAGTCATCGATACAAACTATGGCTCGGATGAACTGTCTGGATCCGACTCGGACGCTGTGGTCTCGGACGAGTGGGGTTACGTGGAAAACGTGGAATATAGAGACTCCGAGGATGACAACGACAGGCAAGATCTGGAAGCGTCATTTGCGTTTGAGATTCCAGGCGATACCCAACGTGAAATCGCAGATTCAGGGTGGGATATCTACGATGAACACCATTCAGGTTTGCTTATTAATCAAATTCAGTGGATCTCGAAGCCGAGCGATTGATATTACTGTTGTGTTTTCAGGAGATCTGGTCGTTGAAGATGCCGCCGGCTTCTATGATGGTCCTTGAGGTCCGACGCAATCGGCAGCAGCATTTGCAAAATTCCCGCTCGGATTGTTTTTCTACTTCCTTCCGAAGAAGATGTGGCAGATGATTGCAGACGAATCGAACAAATATCTTCTCAGTGCGTGCCTCAAATTGCAGCAAAGAAACGTGAGCGTATGTTGCTAGCTCAGCAAAAGGATTCCAGTGTGAGTGTGCCGACATTGGCAGATATCAAGTCAAGTTTGAGGCATTTCAAACGATTCGAGCCTCACCAGTTTGTTCATCTAATTGGTCTGCTGGTTGCTTGCTCGCTCTCCCCCATACGTGATGGGATCGCAAAGCATTGGGCAGCGACTGAAGATGGAGTTGTTCCTCGTGGAACATGTGGGCATTATATGACGCGTTTGCGCTACGAGGAAATTACTTGATTTCTTCATTTCACTGACAATGAAAATGCTGGCGAGATACTTGACAAGGCTTGCAAGATAAAACCAATTCTGCAGGCACTCAAAATTTTCGCGGACGGTATCCTGATGGGCTCGCTCATGATGGTGGCGAAGGAGGCTGTGACCGCGCCGGACGTGACGAAGCTGCTGGTGGAGACTCCCGGCATCGAAGCGGGGCTGGAGTGGGAAACAAGCTGCACCGGTGTCATTAGTTGTGACAGTGATGTCGGAGCTCGGCGAGCCCATCCACGCGGTGGCGAACCGCTGCGCCAAGCTGTAAAAGGGGTTAGAGGACCAGTACTTCTCGATTTGGCGCGATCTGACGGAGCTGGCACTTCGCCTGAACACGAAGGACATCATCGCAAGACTACAAGTGCAGCATCTCGACGGGCGAGAGCGCTCCTGCCGACCTGGAGGAGATGTCGTACGGTGACGCAAAGTCCAACTTAATGCACGTGGAGGTAGAAGGCAAGGCGCACCGGTGGGGCACGACACGTACTTTTGCGTGTCAGCAATTTCATGACGCGTAGGGAAGAGCGTTTTCGTCGCGAGGGTGCTGGTGATCTGTTCGACCTGTCGGAGCTGAAGGCAAACCCGAGGCGTACGGTGAGCGCGTTTATAGCGAAGTACCCTCAGACGGTGTCGACGCTGCTGTCTGTCCCGGACTGCAACTTCTTCCTGGACGGGCGGTAAACCCGTGAACTTCGTGCCTATCGACACGGAGTTCAAGACGTGGTTTAAGAAGGACTCTCTGTGGTACTCGGAGGACTTCGACGCGGTTCCGAAAGCACGACGCACAGCGTGTGTTCATTCTTCAGGAACCGGTGGCCGTTTGCTACAGCACGGTGGTGGACGAACCTGTCGCGGACATCCATGGCGGCATCGTCAACGGCTTCGCCAAGGTGGTGAAGGAAAGTGGCGAAGTTGCTGCTGTGGCGGCTACGGCAGCCAAGCAGACTGTGAAGCTTGCCGGCGTGGAGGTGTCAATCCCCGCGAAGGAGAGTGCTCTGCCTTCCACCGACGAGTGTCTCGCTGCGCTTGCGTCGTCCGTGAGCGACAAGGAGTGGCTGAACGCGCTTATCTTGTCGACGCACGTCGTGGAGAGGAAGAAGTGGCTCTCAAACCCGGTGCGCCAGCTTCTGGCCCCCCAGGTAGGGCAAAAGTACGTGGTCGACGCCACTGGCGTTCATGTCTTCGACAGCTTGATCGACATTTTGGGTCCCGTGATTGAGGTCACGAAGAAGGACGCGACCATCTCGGTCGTCGTGAACGAGGTGAGCCCAAAAGTGACCGGTCTGTCGGTCAGAGTGGTTGCGCTGGAGATGACGTTCCAGTGCCACCCGGAGCTGTCTTGCTCGATCCACGCTGAAGGCAGCGGCTTCATCAACAAGGTGAAGGCGTTCTACGCTCGCTTCTGGGTTGCGATTGATGGCAAGGAAGAGGAGTCCTGCGAGGCTGCGTGCGCGAAGAGTGTGTTGTCGCCTTTCACGGCCGACTTCTCGATCACGAAGATGGACGTCGTTGCGTACTGAGCTGCGCTGGGTCTGAGTGCTGACGAGGTTGGAGCCCCTGTCGACTTTTCGACCATCGTGCCGTGGTATTCGCTGATCTAGTCGGTATTCGCGAAGGAGGTGGAGGGCAACCTGCTAGACCTGGTGCACCTGAAGTACTCGCACGAGCTTCTGTCGTCGTGCAAAGGCTTCTGCAACATTCCTGCTTGGCGAAGACATCGCGAGCACGTCGACCGTGGACAGTCTGCGTATTATCGACAGCGGCATCATCGTGCACGGCTTGGCCATCATTTCGCGCAAGACGGTGGACCAGCAGATGGTGGGGGTGCTTGAGACGCTGGTGAAGCTGCATAGTGAATTCCTGATCCCAGCGCGTTCGTGGACTTTGCGTCCACGTTTTCGCTTGACAAATCGACTGATGCGTTTGTTACGAGCCGGCAGGAAGACATGGAAATCATGAAGGCGACGTCGTGGCTGAAGCTTGCTGCCGAGGCATCGGGCAACCACCTGGCGTTCCAGCTGACGACGAAGAAGCAGTGCACGTCGATTGGCTCGTTGAGCTCTGTGCGTGGAGATCGGCACGGTCGGGTTCAACAGTCACGTGAATGAGAGCTTGTTGTGGCGTTCCTGCTTCAGGTGCAGCCTGAGCAGGCCAAGGCCAGCAGCATGCTTGAGTAGGTAATCGTAAAGTCTTAGCCACAAACTTGCACCCGACAACATTGACAGTGTAATCAAACCCATATAGATATCGTAGCTCGTAAACAGTTGTGCATTTTTAGGCTTACACTTTCTAGCCATGCATTTGACCGTATTCATCCACGTGACCTCTTCGAGGGGAAAGGGTGCGTTCTCGACCCACTTGGATCGGCAGCAACGGAAGGTGATGTTTGGAGCCGTCGCTTCCTGCTCTAACAGTGAAGTCACGTACAGAAGAAGTTAACATTCGTTCACATAATCGTATATCATACAGAATAACCTACCGGATGGTCTCGAAGATAGGTCCCAACACGAGCTCACAGACGCGCATTTGCTTTCCGCTGGAAGTTCTGGCGCAGGTCAATTGGGTTCCCTGTTTCAGTAAACCCGAACAAGATCTCTTCAACTCCTGCTAACTCTCTTGAGACGTAGTCCTCTTGCCCGGCAAAAAACGGATCTCGTGAGCTCCATCCTCGGGCAGCGGGTTTATGGTCAGCGCAAACCCGTGGGTCTTCGAGTCGTCCGCGGGAGCCGTGGTCACCCTATTCTCTTGCACTTGGAGCTGATCTGTGAGCTCTAGGTGGAGGCGCATCAGGCCATCCATGCGCCGCTCGAGATTTTTCACTAAGAATATTTTCTCTGTGTGCTAGGCGGTGATGAGGGCCGCGATTTCTTGGTCCCGTCGCTCGTTGCTTCTTGTCAGTTGGTCGATCGAGCGATTCGCTGCGCGAAGCTCGCGTTTCATCGACGTATTTTGCGCACGCAGCACTTCGACAGACATTAGTACAGAAGAGCAAGGGGGGGGGGGGGGGGGGGGTGGGGGGGTGCGCGGGGGGTGGGGTGGGGGGGGGAGGGTGGGGGGGGTGTGTGTTTTGTGTGGGGGTTTTTTGGCCGGTTTTTACGCTCGATCCGGCA
>JAABLK010001067.1:0-11619 GCA_012295415.1 Phytophthora chlamydospora | reverse complement strand
CCGACGAGTGGCCTGGACGCTCGCTCGGCTAAGCTGATCATGGACGGTGTTCGCAAGGTGGCGGACTCCGGCCGTACTATCATCTGTACGATCCACCAGCCTTCGGCTGAGGTGTTCTACTTGTTCGACAGACTTCTGCTGCTGCAACGTGGTGGTCAGACGGCGTTTTACGGCGACTTGGGCGAGAACTGCCGCAACCTGATCGACTACTTCGAGAACATCCCTGGTGTGGCCCCGCTTCCTGTTGGCTACAACCCAGCCACGTGGATGCTGGAGTGTATTGGTGCCGGCGTTGGCCATGGGTCGGAGGATTTGATGGACTTCGTGAGCTACTTCAAGAACAGCCCGTACAACCAGCAACTGGAGACGACAATGGCGAAGGAAGGCATCATGATCCCGTCCCCCGACCTCCCGGAGATCGTCTTTGGCAAGAAGCGTGCTGCTAACTCCATGACTCAGATGAAGTTCGTCGTGTGGCGGTTCTTCCAGATGTACTGGCGCACTCCGAGCTACAACCTGACGCGGATGTACCTGGCCATCTTCCTGGCCATTCTCTTCGGGCTTATTTTCGTGGGCAACGATGACTACGCGTCGTACTCCGGTCTCAACTCGGGCGTGGGCATGGTCTTCATGTCGGCTTTCTTCAACTCGATGGCCGTGTTCCAGAGTGTGATGCCGCTGACCTGCGCCGAGCGCCAGTCGTTCTACCGCGAGCGGGCCTCGCAGACGTACAACGCCTTCTGGTACTTCATCGCGTCGTCGCTGGCCGAAATCCCGTACTGCTTCGCGAGCTCGTTCATCTTCACCTTCATCTTCTACTACTTTGTGGGCTTCACGGGTTTCGGCCCGGCGGTGATCTACTGGCTCGCATCGTCGCTCTTGGTGCTGATGATGGTGTATCTGGGCCAGTTCTTCGCGTACGCCATGCCCAGCGAGGAGGTGGCGCAGATTATCGGCATTCTGTTCAACAGCATCTTCATGATGTTCGTCGGCTTCAGCCCACCGGCGTACGCGATCCCGTCCGGCTACACGTGGCTGTACGACATCTGTCCGTTCAAGTTCCCCATCGCCATTCTGATCTCGCTTGTGTTCGCCGACTGCGACGAGCTGCCGACGTGGGACGACTCGACGCAGAGCTACCTGAACGTGAACTCGCAGCTCGGTTGCCAGGCCATGGCGGACTCCCCGGAGACCGTGGGCCACATTACCATCAAGGAGTACACTGAGGAGTACTTTGGCATGAAGTACAGCCAGATCGCGCGCAACTTCGGCATCACGATCGGCATCATCGTGCTGTTCCGCATCTGGGCCGCGCTGGCGCTGCGCTTCATCAACCACCAGAAGAAGTAGATCATTTCGTTCTGAGGTTGCTGCTGGCAACGTGTAGAAGACTATTTCGTATGAATACAAGTTCGTTGCTGTTGCAAGTGGCCGGAAGTGGTCGCCGTGTGTGGCGATGGTTGCGTCTGGCAGCAAAGACACCAGGCAAGCAACAAGTGATCCGAACTTCGGACTGCATTCAACTTCACTGTATCGTTTCAGCTTCGAACGAGCTCATGCTGTTTTTGTCCTTCCGCTGCCGCAAACTCACCAGTCGCCACCGCAAGACTCGCTGAATTACGCGACTAGCTAGCTCAATTGATCGAAGATGTGCAATACCAAGGAAGCCCAACAGCGAGGCGAGTACAGCAGCACCAGACTCGCCTCGAGAAGAGGCATTCGCTGTTTGTACCTGATGCTTGCACTTAAGTACGTTCTTAACTTCAAAGTGCATCTTTTCATTCTCAGAGAAACTCTCTCTTGAACTGACCTTGGAACAGCCCGCGATGGACATCGAGATGACGGAGGAGGCCATCGCCAGTGGCATTCCCAGTAAACTTCCCCAACGCGAGTGCATGCGTTGCCTGCGTGGTGATGGAGGGGGCTACTTACTGACTTGTATGTGTGCGTCTGCTGCTTCACAGAGACCACGGGGAATATCTCGTGCCAAGCGAGATAGGCTGTCCAAGCTTCTCTAAGAAGACGAAGGCGTCCCGTTCTGCTTTAAGCTGCAAGCCGAACTGCAGCCTTGGCTGAAGCCTTTTATGAAGCAAATACACAACTCGTCCTTGTGTTCTTAGAGTCGGTGGTGCCGTTCCTCGTGTGCTTTTCGCCGTTCCTGGTGGGCATGGTGCTGGGAGTAGTGGGGTCTGCTGGTGGGGCGAGTCGGGGGCTGCTATGGTGTCGGCGACTCCAGCTCCGACTGCGACGTCGAGCGCCGGAGCCATTGTCCTTCGACTCGTGCTTCGGCTTGACTGGGCTTCGACTCGTGTTGCGACCAGCGCTTCAACGCCAATTACGGCTTCTGCTCCAGACGACTAGGACCTGTGCGCCGACGCCCGACTATGGCTTCTAGCTCCAAGGCCGTTTCCTCATTGAGGCATCGTGGAGGGCGACATCACCTTGCGCTTCGTCAACCAACCAGAAGAAGTGGATCCTTTGCTCTGGGGTTGCTGCTGGCAACGTGTAGAAGACCATTTCGAATGAGTTGCTGTTGCAAGTGTCGGTCACTGGCAAGGAATCGGTCGTTGTGTGGAAGGTTTGCTTTCACTTGCTTGTCGACGTACGTGTCCTGCGATCGGACTGCAGAAACCAAAGTCGAAATAACGCTTATCATACCGTTCGAAGCATGCACCCAGGCCAGACGACCAAATTCATTCAACCTCAGCCTCGAAAGAACTCTTGCTTTGCCATATTGCTACCAACTGTCGCGGCACCGCAAACTCGCCAGTCGCCGCGGCGACTCGCTGAATTACCGCCGACACGACTAGCTCAATTGATCGAAGTCAAGAACAAACAAGATCAGGGCGAGCAACTAGCAGAGAGGCGAGGCGAAGGCGCATACAGCTCGAGACTCGACTTGGAGAGGACGGTGCACAACTTGGGCACAAGGGGTGGCCTGCAGCGCTGAGGATAAACATAAAGCAATCCGAGTGAAATAAAAATTGCATTTGCCATCAAGAGTGATGGTGCCATCATCATTGACCCGTCTCTCGCGCTTTCGGAGACGTTTGGCATCATCCATTGGTACCTGATGTTTTCATTTAAGTACGTTCTTAATTTCGAGATGCCTCGAAAAAAAATGACTTTCAATCTCGTTTTTTCTTCTGGCAGCATCGTTCGCTGGAGCACTTGACCTCGCCGCTGGCTGCGGCTGCCAGAAGGCATTGGCATGGATGTCGAGGTGGGGGCTGGACACTGTTGCGAGTAAGGAGGGGCCGGTAACGTGTCGCGAGTGGCGAAGCGGATCGTAAGCAGCAACGATTATGGGCTCACATGGCGGTACAGGACGGCGGCACCTTCATTTTGACGTTCCCAATACATACTAATACCAAGTAATGTGTTCAAGACCAAGACGATGCGACGGTCATGTCTCCGGATACTTCAGCTTTGCCTCTGTCTTGTCCAGCTGTGCTGCTCCACTGCACTGCTCACTCAGCTCAGCTCATTCTACATTTCACCTTCCAGTGCCCACAGCAACTCAACCACTACCGACCCAACCAGTGCCTTGACTTGATCTAATGGAGGAGCGGACCAGCACAGACAAACTCAAGCAGCTCGGCTACGAGTCCGGCGCGGCCATGACGGCCCACGGCCCGCACGAGCTGCACCGCCACATGGCCGCCAAGATGGAAGCGGCGCTCGGCCACGCCATGCCGCAGATGGACGTGCGCTTCCGCAACCTGTCCCTGTCCGCCGACATCGTGGTGGTGGACGACGACAGTTCCAAGCACGAGCTGCCGACCATCCCGAACGAGCTCAAGAAGGTGTTCGTGGGGCCCAAAAAGCGCACCGTGCGCAAGGAGATTCTCAAGAACATCAGCGGGGTGTTCCAGCCCGGCAAGATCACGCTGCTTCTGGGCCAGCCCGGCTCGGGCAAGTCGGCGCTCATGAAGATGCTCAGCGGCCGCTTCCCCATTGAGAAGAACATCACCGTGGAAGGCGACATCACCTTCAACAGCGTGCGACGCGAGGAGACTATCAAGACGTTGCCGCAGTTCGTGTCGTACGTGAACCAGCGCGACAAGCACTTCCCGACGCTGACGGTCAAGGAGACGCTCGAGTTCGCCCACGCCTTCTGCGGTGGCGAATTTGTGCGGCGCAGTGACGAGTTGCTCTCGAAGGGCTCGGAGCAGGAGAACCTGGAGGCGCTTGAAGCCACCAAGGCCTACTTCGCCCACTATCCGGAGATCGTGATCCAGCAGCTCGGACTGCAGAACTGCCAGGACACCATCGTCGGTGACGCTATGTTGCGTGGTATTTCCGGTGGTGAACGCAAGCGCGTGACAACCGGCGAGATGGAGTTCGGCATGAAGTACGTGTCCCTCATGGACGAGATCAGTACGGGCCTCGACAGTGCCGCCACCTACGACATCATCAACACGCAGCGCAGCGTGGCGCACACTCTTCACAAGAACGTGGTGATCGCTCTGCTGCAGCCGTCCCCCGAGGTGTTCTCTCTTTTCGACGACGTGATGATCCTGAACGAAGGTGAGCTCACGTACCATGGACCTTGCAGCCGTGTTGAGGACTACTTCGAGGGTCTTGGCTTCAAGTGTCCGCCGGAGCGCGACATCGCCGACTACCTGCTGGACTTGGGCACTGTGGAGCAGCACCAATACGAGCTGGCAGGCTTCCCCACGAAGCAGCCTCGTCGTGCCGCCGAATTCGCTGACTTGTTCAAGCGGTCGGACATTCACCAGGACATGTTGATCGCGCTGGACGCCCCTCACGCGCCGGAGCTTCTCCAAAACGCAAGCGAGAACATGAATCCCATGCCAGTTTTCCACCAGACGTTCGTGGAGAGTACGCTGACGCTGCTGCGGCGCCAGCTCCTGATCACCTACCGCAATAAACCCTTCATTGCTGGTCGCCTCTTGATGATTACCATCATGGGGCTGCTGTACTGCACCACGTTCTACCAGTTCGACCCGACGCAGATCTCGGTGGTCATTGGCGTCGTGTTTTCATCGATCATGTTCCTATCCTTGGGCCAGTCGTCTCAGATCCCGACGTACATGGCGGAACGCGATATCTTCTACAAGCAGCGCGGCGCGAACTTCTTCCGGACAGCATCCTACGTGTTGGCCACGTCAGCGAGTCAGATCCCGTTGGGCATCCTCGAGACGATCATCTTCGGCACGCTGGTCTACTGGGTCTGCGGCTTCCACTCGAACGCAGCCGAGTTCATCATCTTCGAGGTGGTCTTGTTCCTCATGAACCTCGCCATGGGCATGTGGTTCTTCTTCCTGTCCGCTGTCGGCCCCAACACGAACGTTGTGACCCCGTTGGGCATGGTTAGTATCCTGATCTACGTGATTTTCGCGGGCTTCGTTGTTGTACGGAGTCAAATCCCGGACTACCTCATCTGGGTGCACTGGATCAGCCCTATAAGTTGGAGTCTTCGGGCTCTCGCCATCAACCAGTACCGCTCAAGTACGTTTGATGTGTGCGTGTACGACGGTATCGACTACTGCTCCCAGTACGACGGACTCACGATGGGTGAGTACTACCTGGGTCTGTTTGGCATTGAGACGGAGAGGTCCTGGATCGTGTACGGCATCATCTACACGATTGCCATCTACGTGATCTTCATGTTCCTCTCGTTCCTGGCGCTGGAGTTCTTGCGCTACGAAGCCCCTGAAAACGTCGACGTGTCGGAGAAGATGCTCGAAGAGGAGATGTACGCGCTCGTGGAAACCCCCAAGAGCAAGGGCCAACCCAACGACAAGGGCGAGGTTATCCTGGAACTCCCTGTTGGTGACCGTGAAAAGAACTTTACGCCGGTGACGGTTGGCTTCCAAGACCTTCACTACTTCGTGTCAGACCCGAAGAACCCCAAGCAGCAGCTTGAACTGCTCAAGGGAATCAACGGATTTGCTGTACCTGGATCGATCACCGCCCTCATGGGATCTTCTGGTGCTGGCAAGACGACGCTGATGGACGTGATCGCTGGCCGCAAGACCGGCGGTAAGATCACTGGTAAGATTTTGCTGAACGGCTACGAAGCCAACGACTTGGCCATCCGTCGCTGCACGGGCTACTGCGAGCAGATGGACGTGCACTCGGAGGCGGCCACGATCCGTGAGGCCCTGACTTTCAGCTCGTTCCTGCGCCAGGACGCGTCCATCTCGGACGCCAAGAAGTATGACTCGGTGAACGAGTGCATTGAGCTGCTTGGCCTGGAAGACATCGCCGACCAGATCATTCGTGGCAGCTCGGTGGAGCAGATGAAGAGACTGACGATCGGCGTGGAGCTTGCTGCTCAGCCGAGTGTGATTTTCCTGGATGAACCGACGAGTGGCCTGGACGCTCGCTCGGCTAAGCTGATCATGGACGGTGTTCGCAAGGTGGCGGACTCCGGCCGTACCATCATCTGTACGATCCACCAGCCTTCGTCGGAGGTGTTCTACCTGTTCGACAGTCTGCTGCTGCTGAAGCGTGGGGGTGAGACGGTCTTCTTCGGTGAACTGGGCGAGAACTGCCGCAACCTGATCGACTACTTTGAGAACATCGCTGACGTGGCCCCTCTTTCCAAGGGCTACAACCCTGCTACTTGGATGCTGGAATGCATCGGTGCCGGCGTCAGCAACGGTGGTGCCAACCAAACCGACTTTGGGGAGTACTTCAAGAGCAGCCCCTACAACCAACTCCTTCAGACCAATATGGCCAAGGAGGGCATTTCTGTGCCGTCGCCAGCTTTGCCAGAGATGGTGTTCGGCAAGAAGCGTGCTGCCAACTCGATGGCGCAGATGAAGTTCGTCGTGTGGCGCTACTTTCAGATGTACTGGCGCACTCCGGCGTACAACCTGACCCGAATGTATCTGGCAGTGTTCTTGGCGCTGCTTTTCGGTATCATTTTTGTGCGCGCAGAGTACGCCTCGTACTCGGGGCTGAACTCGGGCGTCGGTATGGTGTTCATGGCCTCGCTGTTCAACTCGATGATGGCATTCCAGAGTGTCCTACCGCTGTCGTGCTCGGAGCGTGCCTCGTTTTACCGCGAGCGTGCGTCGCAGACGTACAACGCATTGTGGTACTTCGTGGGCTCGACGTTGGCCGAGATCCCTTACTGCTTCGTCAGCTCGCTGCTGTTCACCGTGATATTCTACCCGTTCGTGGGCTTCCAAGGATTCACCGCCGCCGTGCTCTTCTGGCTCATCCTATCGCTCACGATCCTCATGCAAGTGTACATGGGCATGATGTTCGCCTACGCACTGCCCAGCGAAGAGGTCGCTGCTATCATCGGTGTGCTGATTAATTCCGTGTTCATCTTGTTCATGGGCTTCAGCCCCCCGGCCTACGCGATCCCGTCCGGGTACAGGTGGCTGTACACGATCTCGCCGCTCAAGTTCCCCATGTCCGTCATGGTGGCGCTGGTTTTTGCTGACTGTGACGAACTGCCGATCTGGAACGAGACTACACAGGCGTACGAGAACGTCGGCTCGAACCTCGGCTGCCAGCCCATGGCCGACTCCCCCGCCGACGTCGGCCACATCACGGTGAAGGAGTACACGGAGGATTATTTCGGCATGCAGCACGACACCATCGCGCGCAACTTTGGCATCGTGGTCGGGTGCATCGTGCTCTTCCGAATTCTGGGTCTGCTGGCACTGCGCTTCATCAACCATCAGAAGAGATAAGTGACGATGTCCAATCGGCACCAAAGTCGCTAGAAGACGAGGCGCCAATTCAATACATGATTCTTGAAAAATGCATCAACTCTGCCTGTAATACGCGAAATGCCGAACCCTTTACGAATGGTTGCATCAGATAGTGAACAGGGAGTACTTTGGCTTCAAGTAAGTAAGACCCACTGCCATTCCACATGTAGCTTCAACACTCCACTTCACTCGACACAACAACAACAACCAGATTTCCGCACGGGTATCAAATTTGCAGGTCACATCTCCTCGTCACTGTCACTGTCGCTGTCTGCGTCCAGCTCGTCCTCCAACGGACTTCTGCGCGGCGGCAGGCCCTCGGTCCTCTCAAGCACTTCTCGGTCCACTAATCTCGGCAACGCTAGGTCCACGTAGAACTCCTCATTCAGCAGCGCGTCCGCTATCTCGTCTACGTGGGTGATTTCCCATCCCATGACAGTGCGGCGTCGGATCTTGCGGTAGTCACTCAGCAGCGGCTCCAGCAGCTCGTAGACCTCTTTAGGTCTTCCCACCAGTCTCAGGTACACGGCGCCCAACACCGTCACGTACTTGTAGTCGTCGTTCTGAATAAATTGTTTCACCACTTCCAGCTCCGGTTGCAACTGCAACATCTTGAGTAGCAGACACAGGAAGTGCGTGGGCTGCTGGTTACCACCGAAAGTGCCGCCGAAGTCCTCGAGCTCCACCGCCTTGTCCACCAGCGTCTCGGCCGTGAGTCCGAAGCACTGCTCCTTCCAGTATACGCTCGCGTAGATGCGGTTACGCATGATCTTCTCCACTAGCGTCTGCGGGTTCACGCCATGCACGCTCTGCGCGCCGACGACCGTCGCGTTCATGGTGCCTGCTGCGCTTGCTTTTGGTCGATAATATAGTGTCCAGGAAATTCGATAAGTGTGAATCCAAATCGTTTTAGAAAGGGTTTTACCATTCCCTGCGAAAAACGATCATAATTTCAAAAATTGTTTTTTTTTGTCGTTATTTTCGATGGCGAGTGCGGCGATTGACCGACGAGGTGGGGCGGTGCTGGCGCAGGGCGTGCTGGTGACGGTGCACGACTTGTATGGCGGTTCGCTGCCGCTGCGGCCAATGGAGCTGTACCTGCGAGTGCGCGGCTACGACGTGCAGCCCTTCCGCTTCCAACCACGCCGGCAAGACCTCGCGACAGCGGGCAAAGGTGCGAAAGTATCTGATACTTCGTGGTGGCCGCACATTCACGTTAATTTCGGATGTGATAGAGCTAGCCCAGTTCTTGAAGAGCCAGAAACCACACACGACGGACGAAGCGATTAACTTTGTGACGCACGGATATGGCGCCTTGGTGCTGCGGGTTAGCAGATGCTGCAGCTGAAGGTGGAGCTGGAGGTGGAAGCTAATTTCGGGCATGCTTTTTTTTTCTCGGTAGGAGGCGTTCCGGACAGTGGACTGGAATTACACCAAGTCCAAGTTGGTGATGCTGGCACCGCCTAACCGAGGGTACGGTGATTGTAATAGTGAAGTTGTTTGAGGGTAAAGGTTTGATTGTTGTTTTCACTTTGATTGTAGGATTCGGTACCACAAGTCGATGAAGAAACATGTTGGCATAGCAGGGTACGGAGGTGTAGCGGCTGAGGAGCTGGCTACGTTGAGTGCAGACGAGCTGGACGCGCGTCTGGGAAAACTCCCCCGGAGATGCTACCCGCTCGTGCTCGCCGGGAAGCTGTGCCTCAACCCGTTCAATCAGCACAACTACCCGAACGACGGCCTCGTAATGGTCGAAGAGACGGAGCTGCCAGGCGAATTCCGTCACCAGGTACAAGGAGCTTGCTTGGTCTTGTGGCGGAGGGTAATTTCGTATCTCACTGGAACTTGCCGTGCTGGGTGTTAGATTATTGGGGCACCGCACTACTTGCTGCCGTGGCACCCCACTACAATTACTCTCACAGGCGCATTTTTGGGGGCATAAAGCTGGCCACAAAAGAAGGTAGGCTGTAAAGAGGTCTCTACAAGCAGCCTGCGCAGTGCGTTTGAATGCGTGTGTTTAACACGCCACCTTTGAGCTTGGGCTTCTAACGCTTACAAAACGAAACTACTATTTGCCTGCCTGCATAATCAAGCTGCTTGAAGCGCTGCAAACCTGTACAGGCGTGCTGTTACTGCACGGATTGTATACCTAGCCGATACTGGAAAAAGGTTCAACATTCGAGAGTTACGACAAGGGTTGGAGCTGAAAATCCTAGCAAAGTCATCACCACGTTGTGTATTTCATACTTGTTCATCTCATCAATCTATTTCTTCCGGTATTCTCCAGCACGTCCTGCCTTCATATTTACTACTTCGAAGTACATTTTTTAAATCCACAAGAAAAAGAACATGCGAGATTGCAGGATCCTAAAGTGCACCTGCCGTAGTGCCGTACCAGGATGAGCCCATGCTGCGTCAATCGCAACGAGATGGAGAAGTTCGATCGAGCCAAGCCTCGACGAGCGTTACACTCTCGACCGACACGCACGGACGCATTGTCGCCACCGAGTTCATGAAGCAGTTCACCTTTGATGGCGACTACAGTATGGCTTTGACAACAGAGTGGCCCGGCCCGGTCGGACCTGCTAAACGCTGGGGCGAACGAACAAACGAGCGAGAGAAACTTGAGAGTTCCACCGTCATCGCGCGAGTGTCGTTTGTGGTGCTACGACTGTCCCATCGACACTTATGGCCATTAAATGTGGCAAAAAGGAACTATTTGTGGAACTTCAAGTTTTTACCTGTCTATTTGATGCTAATATATGGCAACTGCCGCAAATAAAACTAAATTGGCATCATCCTTTGGGTGCCGTCATCGCAGGTCGACTCAGGCAAGGTCTCCTTTCGCCTTTGGCACGTTCAATTGCTTTGCGGCGGCCACGCGGAAGCGAGAATTGGATTGATCTATGTGTTTTTGTTGACGAGGCCTGCAAGTTACCCGAAGCAGAATACAGATCGCTCAAAATGTGTAGATCCAGCGGCTCCAAATTCATCTCTGTCTCTTTTGCCCAAGCATGAGAATGCCCAAGTACTAATGATTGAATCAATGCGGGGTCGTGGTGTGCCAGATCGTCGCCCAGGTCCGAGCCGACGTCGATGTATGACAGCGCGGCTTCATCCCACCTCGACAGCTCGTCAGAGCGCTGCATCGATGCAAGTAAACTCGGAAAGGATTAATTGATGCTGAAAAATACTGACATCCAAACTTTCTTTGCGCACCGTCGATCCACCAGCGCAGTGTGCTCCTTGCGCTCTTGTCGTCTTCTGGAGCTTCTCCGCGTTGTGTACGCCATAGTTCCCCTGTTTGTAGTACGACCGCTTTGTCACTAGTGCAGATAGAGGAGCGCCAGCGCATTGGTGATGATGTTCACATCGGCCTCTGTCATCTCGATTGATAACGGCCAGGTTTCCACGATCAACCACGATTTGGAGCTGTATTGGACCTCAGACGGATGTGGCGCAGTTTCGCCAAAGTCACGTGCAACCAGTACAATTTCTCGATTGCTCTCGCGATTGCTCTCGTCTCGGTGGTACTGAAGAGCCCGCCATCATCAAAATTAGTGTGTTGCTTTGGGTTTCAGTATGGAGAGGGAATTTCGAGTATGACGCCAAGACCACTTCAACATGGATATCCGATCAAGCATTTCTTCGTTGCCAGGAAGTCGGAGCACCAAGGACTGCTCATTCCTCAATTTCCTGTCTTCCGTTCAAGCCACGAAAGCCGCGATGAACACTACCGAGTCGTCGTCCTCGGCTGTGCACGGGCCCGAGCTCAGCTACGAGTCGGGCAAGACGCTCATGGCCAAGGGAGCAGAGGCTTTCCATGACCTCTACGCTAACACGATCCCAGCCGCCACGGGGCGCCCACTGCCGAAGATGGAGGTGCGCTTCAGCAACCTGTCGCTGTCCGCCGACATCG
>JAABLK010001066.1:0-11636 GCA_012295415.1 Phytophthora chlamydospora | reverse complement strand
TATTGTACTGGCGAGATGAAGTGGTACACCACCTTCACACAAAGCATCGCTGAACCGCGAAGACTGAACCGTCACGGACCGTAAGACCTGCATTGGAATGGTTGGCTTCGCCGCATCATAGTTATTAGTCCCCAAGCTTCGCGCCCTCACTAACCTTCGAGTTATGGCCCACCGAACACCCCAAGAAAAGATGCTCATTGTGCGTACGCACAGGTATTTTTTGGCCGAAGCGCAGCAACGGCTTGACCCCTTGGGTCGAGCCGTACGCGAGCGTGTAGCGAAGTGTTTAGCGGTGTCAGAGAGCCTAGTTGCACGCGTGGTGGCTGCCTGGAACAAGCATGGCGACGATGCGTTCGCGGTGCCTCCAGCGAAGCGCGGTCGTCCACCAAGGTCTGAGGTCGAAGATTACCACGAGTATATTACGGGAATAATAAATGACCGTAATTTATCACAAAAACCGACAACCTCGCGGATCATCTGCGCGGAGCTACAAACTCTAACAGGTGTAGCCATTCCGGAGCGGACACTGCGCGACGAGCTCCAGAAGATGGACGTCTCATTCATCCGCGGCCGGAAGAGAGACCCACGGGCTGACTCGAAGGTAAATATTGTGTTTAGGAATTCATATTTACAAAAGAAGGTTTCCAACCTCACTGCACGTTCATATCCCAAGAAGGTAGAGATATATTTAGATGAAAGCTACTGCAACGTTAATCACGTTGCTGGGGCAACGTGGGTTGTGAAAAACTCACCTCGTTACTGTGCGAGCGGAGCTGGGCAGCGCTACTGCATCGTCGGCGCCGGCGCCATTCTGGAGAAGAACGGTCGGTTGCACGCCGAGTGGGTGCCTGGGTCCATCGAGTGCTGGGCGTCGCACCTCAAGGGGGACAACACCGACTACCACGGCAACTTCAATGGACCGCTATTCGAGCGGTGGTTTGAGGACCTGTGTGTCGGGCTGCTGGAACGGTACGGGCCGTGCCGCATCCACATGGACGGCGCGGCCTACCACAAAGTGATAGAAGACCGAGCCCCCACCAAGTCCAACTCGAAGAGCACCATGATCGACTGGCTGCACAAGCACGGCGTGACAGTCTCAGTGGACAACTACTCGAAGAAGCAGCTAGAGCGGCTGATCGCTCAGGTACTGTTTATTGCTGCCACCATTGGATATTTAATTGCTAACTGGTGCCCAATTTGTTTGTAGGCGAAGCCTCCGACAACGTACCGTGCTGTGACGAAGGCGCAGCAGTACAACCAAGAAGTGCTGTATACGCCCCCTTACCATCCCGAACTGCAGCCGATCGAGATGATTTGGGGGGCGCTGAAGAACCGCATCGCCTTAGATCCGGCGACATCCGTGGCCGACTTGGGCAAGAAGATCGCAGCTGGTCTGAAGGCCATCACCAAACGCGAGTGGCTCGGCGCATACAGGAAGGTAAGGAAGCAAGAGCTCGCGTACCTGGAGGCGGCCTGTCCACCGGAAATGATACCAACTCCATCCGTCGAAGAGCTGCAGGAGCTTGGCAGCGAATCAACGACCAACAGCAACGAGCTGCACGACAGCGAGCAATGCGTCCAGTTCACCGAGTACGAGATTCAGCTCTGAATATTAATTCACAGAGGGTATTCAGTGATATATCGTTATATTATGTAACAGGTTGAGTAAATTACCGCAGAGGTCCAAAGAGAAACAGCTGGCCTGTACATAACCCCGTTTGTTTTGAGGCATTGGTCGAGGCAGCTTTCTGGCTTAAGTATATTTTGAAGTAGAGCGCGCTTTATATGCTGCAAAGTGGCTCACTTAAACAAGACGCTACTGAGCTTTCCAATGATCTTTTCCGTTTGAAAATTGGTTTGGTAGATCAGCCACAGCGCCTTCCTGAAGTTGGTGTATCACTTCATCTCGCCAGTACAATAGTCGACCACGTTGCGGAGTTCGACATCATCGGTGCCCTCAACGCAGTGATTGAAACCATTCAGCCGCGGTAGTACGGCAATAACAAACGATATCTACATACTAAGTTAGCCCTTTGGATTCAACGTGACGTGGGTATCTGCGGAACTTGCCCACCAACCAAACCATCTCATGTTGAAGTTATCTTCTGAAGAATGACGACTTACAATGTCTGAGTTGTGCACTGCTCCTCTCAGTGAAAGCAAGACACCTTTCACTTGACGCTAAGCACCCTTAGCTCTCGTCTCCTGCTGAGTGTCAACCGATATCTCCGACAAGAGCTGCAGCAAAAACCGCGGACCAGCCCGCAGGACTCGCCATAGCAGCGCGGTGATGTCGGTAGACCCGAGACCGGGGCCTGGCGGAATCAAACTGCGGCGTAGAAGAGCCCATGCTCGACTCGCAACAGGGAAAGCGGTGCTGCCCAAGTCAATCCCTCCTTGACCGCCCGACACGACCCAGAAGAGCCGCGCCACGCTGGACGAGATCCTCACACGTACGTAACTTCTGCTTGGACAAGAGGCACAGTGCTCCAAGGGCTCTTTCATTGCTGAGACGTGTGCCGCTCACGTCAGAGCTGCAGCCCAACAATCCGCACACCTCACGAAACCCGTGACGAGCGTCACCGTGGTTGCCTTCGGCATAGAAGTGCTTGCCCTTGCCCAGTGACAGGTTGTCCTAGCACAATCACAGGCTGGTGGGGCGCGTAATATACAAAAACCAAGTCACTCGAGAGCTCCAGTTCGGATAGGCGTCAGTTCAGAATTTGGCGTGCGTCCCGCAAGAGGTAAATAAAGGCAAGAGCTGCCTGAATTAAGACGGACACCATGGAGCCTCTGATGGAGATGGAGCTCTCGCCCGTGCAGAAGAAGATGGCCAAGCCCAAGGCGCCCGAGGGGAAAGACGTGCTGTCGCCTCCCGTCAAGAGCCGCCGGTTGCCGCCCGAGGTCCGCAAGGCGCGCCACCGCGACCGCATGCAGCGCCAGCGGATGGCTGAGAAGAAGAGCATCGAGGTCAAGCGCGTCGAGGTGCAGCGACTCACGCGTGAGCTCGAGTGTGCCATCAAGCAGCTGTCCAGCGATCTCAAGACCAAGCAACTCGCTGGGGAAGAAGGCCAAGGCGTCGAAGCATTCCCTAGTTTGGAGGAAGAGGAACACTATTTAAGACAAGGGGAGGAAGTCCTAAAGGACCAGAGCACGGCCGCCACGCTCGTGCAGCAGCGCTACTTGAGTCTCGTGCTGCAGCAAGGCACCATCACGGAGGAGAACCGACGCCTCACCGAGAGATTCCGCGAGTGGCAAGCGTTCATGAAGCTCCTTGGCGTGGAGCAGGAGCGACTGCCTAAAAGAGGAGCTGCTCACTCCATTGGCTCCGACGAGCTGCTTTTGCAAGAAGGAGGAGGCGGTGGTCGCTGGGTCGTCTTCTCGGAGGACGAGCCTGTGATCTACTTCCAGCCGATCGCGAGAAACACGTGCCACGAACTGGCCTTCATGTCGTACCAGCACATGCAGGAAGTCCTAAATGGACCTGGAGCAAGGAAACTCTACAATGAGGCATTCGGCTGGAAAGTGTATTTTTCCATGCACGAACAAGGCGCGCTGGGCATCAAAATGCAGCACCGATTCACCAAGCGGATCAGCGCTATTGATGCGAATGGGAACCGCATCACGGGCGACACGCTGGCGCAAGCCACGTGGAACATTATCAATACGCCCGAGCTGTACACCAAGCTGTACCGCAGTCCCATGACGTCCAAAATGCTGCAGCAAGTGGACACCCACACGAGCGTCTTGATGCGGACGTTTCCCGATGAGAACGCCGTCATGCGGAAGCGCTTCGTGTGCCTTGTAGTGCAAGTCCAGGACTGCGTAGTCGACTCGAACGTCGACCCTATGAGTGACAATTGGCGCAGCAACACGCGGCGCCGCGTGTCGGTCCTGACCAAGATCTTAGACCCAGACAAGTGCTTCCCCCGCGCCAGTACAAACACGCCCAACCCGACGGCCGAGTGGATGCGCGAGGGCATGAGCTACCTGTCGTTCACCGAGATCGACGACGAAAACTGCGTCGAGATCGAGTACGGCGGTCTGACGAGCGTCGGCAGCGACACCGCGTCATGCACAGGATTGCCGTTCGTCGCCATGAATATGGGCGAAGCCCTCGTCCGCTGGGAGCAGCTCGTGACCCCCATGCGGACATTGTCGATCACCGAGAAGGCGTAGTGCGTGGTGCATCAAACCGTAAACTAATTCCATGTCCCGTAAGTTACTAAAGCCGATTGCGTCGAGGTGGTAAACGGACCTCGCCGTGTCTCGGTGGGGCTCGCTTGTTCAAGCTCGCCAGGATACCATTTACAGTGGTAAGCGACCGGATTACTTCTGTGTCGATGGCCAGTGCGGCGGTGTGCGGCTGCAGGCGAGCCAACGCCCAGTGAGCTGAATTTGGCGGTTGCACGGCACAAACGTCAAATGATAGACCGAGCAGCTTGTCAGAGAAGTTCGAGCAAGCCGCCAGCCTGCGTGCCAAGTTGCCGCCGCACCTGCTGCGTCGCCTCCTTCGAACACTGGAACAGCGTAGCGAAAGCTTGTCGTTCAAGAACCGCGTTGGTCTGGAGCTTTCCGCTGATCAAGTCGGCTTTGACTCGCAGCGTACCGTATCGGATACCGTACAGCATTCGTCGACAGACTTGAGCCAGACCGTCGACACGAGCGGTACATGAACAGCAGGCAGACTGGCCGCGAGAACGAAATTCTTTGGGGCACCGACTTCGGTCGTCGAGCTCGGCCAGCCAGCGGTTCACCCAGCTTTCAGCTGAGCTGATTGCTTGCGACTGCCGTCGTGGCCGTCCGAGTCTGGCCTATGTCCACGTTCCGCCCGAGGCACGCAAATCCAAGCTGAGCGGGCCCTGTCGTCATTGAAACCTGGCTCGACACTTTACACTGCATGGCCACATCGTATCGTCCGGAATCCGGATGCCCCACAGGAACCTTCATCCTTCATCCTCATGGCCGCCACTTTGTTTACATGCTCGCTACGTTCGTTCATAAGGACAAGGCGGGGGCTTGCAGTCGAGGCACCAGTGCAATTGACGTGACTCACCGCGGCCATCGGATATCAGATACCAACAGATGAGTCCCTTGTCCATGGACCATGGTGGGCTGACCAAAGTGCTTGTCGCCAATGCTCGAGCGCTCAACACTTCGCCCGACTCGGGCCTGGGACCAATCAAAGCCAGTCGAGCTGTGACCACTGACGTCAGCAGGCATCGAGATCCGGTCCAGGACGAGAGCTGCCCGACCGGACGAAAGGCTAAAGGTCTCCGCACTCGCTCGCAGAGGACCCGGTCGCGATCAGCGAGGCCTAACGCAAGCAGCAAGCGCCAAAAACACGAGCGGGCGCTGAGTTGCTAGGTAAGCCCTTCGCCTTCGCCGACGTTCGCGGTCGAGACTCGCCCTCGCTCGACCGGCACCGTCCGATCACTCGGGTTTTAGTCGAAGACCTGATCTGTCCAAGCGGAGACCATGAATCACGGCGGCGGCAATGCAGGCACCAGCGGAACCTGCTGGGGCGGCGGCAGCAGCGTCACTGGGGACGAGAACGTCGCTTTCGGACAGCAGCAGCAGAGGCAGGTTCAGGTTCAGGCGCCCAAGTGGCCGTCGAGTTTTCAGAGCGTGCCGCTGTTCGACGACGAGGTCAGGATAGACGACCTGCAGAGGGAGAAGCAGCGCCAGCTCGACGAGGCCAAGGCTGCGCGCAGACGGCAGCGCCATAAGGAGGTGGTGGCGCGCTCGCGACTGCGCCACAAGGCCAGCGCCGCGGCCACGCAGCAGCAGGAATTAGTGTTAGGTAGGAAGCTGCACGAGCTGTTGGAGCAGACCGGCCACGAGGTGACACCAGGGCTAGAATCCGGGTCCGTTGTGCCGCTGCGTAACTCCCAGAACGGAGCGACACGGCAGCAGGAGCTGCAGCACAAGTTCGCAGAGCAGGTGGCAATACAGGAGCGCATTCGACTTGAGAACAAGGAGCTGCGAAGAAGGATAGAGGACCACGCCAAGCTGTGCGACGCCATCGAGAAGGAATGCGTCATCGCGGAGTTCGCCAAGGATTACAGCGACTGCATCAAGCAGGTCGAGCACTTGCAAGTCGGCGACGCCGCCGAAGCGACGACCAGCGGAACGAGCTCGTGGATCTACTTCGAGGACGATGACGATCCGATCTACTACGTGCCGCTCACGGCAGAAAACTGCGAGAAGGTCATGCGCGCCGTGTACCAGCGCATGCTTAGCTTGTATTCCGAGTTCACACAGCGTCGAATCCCTGTGTCTGAGCTCGAATTCTTCGGTTGGCGAGTGATGCGGCCGCTGGATGTCGATCCGAGGATACTCCGCTTCCAGTTCACTAAGACCGTGCGCGTGGTGGAGGATTCGATGGACGCCATAGTAAATCGCACCTGGGACGCGTTCCACGACCCCAAGAAGTTCGCAACCATCTACAGCACGCCGGTGACCACGCGCGTGATCCAGCGCGTGAGCGACGACATGACCGTGCTGATCCAGAATGCGCCCGTCGAGTCCGGCAAGCGGCAGAACATCCGCTACTTTAACATCTTGGCGCGCGTACGCGGGCTCAACGCGCAGAGCGAGCGCGTCGTGGCTCTTCTCAAGACGATCGTGAACCCGAACGACTGCCAAGGCGCCACGACGCAGCTCCACGAGATCGAGTGGATGAAGCGCGGCATCTCGTACCTGCTGCTCACGGAGGAGCCGCCGATCCCGCCGAAGAACGAGGCGCGCAACATCCGCCTGCACTACGGCTGCGACTACGAGTGCGTGAGCGAGGAGCACGCGCGGTATCTCATGGTGGAGGTGCTGGGCATCGCCTGCAGATGGGAGCAGCTCGTCATGCCGTCGCTGCGGCTCAAGTTCTAACCCCCTGTAGCTCTACGAAGTGTCAATACCAACGAATGAAAAAGCCACGTTGAAAATCCTCGTCGCTCCCAGTGAAGCCCCTTCCTCGAGACGCTCAGTGTACCGCAGAGAGAGGAGGGCACGATTGAGTCAGCTCCGACGTGTCTTCACAACGTACGTGGCGGACCACTGTTGTGACAGGAAACCGGCTCGATTCGAGTCAGCCCCGAGTCTGAACGGAGCCCGTCGACGCCACGTTCGACTCCTCTACGGATACTGTACCTCTCGGTGGGCGTTATTATACTATTCCTCCCTCGAAACCTGGCCTGGACCATTGCAAACCCGTTGACTCACCTGGCATGGCGGAGCGGCCGACGACGGCACCGTTGCGCATCGGCCACGGCGCGCGGCCGCTGGCCAGCGAGAGCCACTGGCTGCTGTCCACGGCCGGCAAGTGGACCGAGGAGGACGAGAAGGAGTGGAAGCGCCAGCAGCACCGCGAGAACATGGTCTTCTTCCGCCGCAAGAAGAAGGAGCAGCAGGCCGAGCTGCGCAGCCAGCACCAGCAGCTCGAGCAGAGACTGCAGCAGCATCTGGCCATGCAGCGGAGGGCGGCTGCAAGGACCTCAAATATGCAGCACCGACCCACTCCCGCCCAAGAGAAGCGAGCGGCCGTCAGCCACCTCATCGCCGAGACGGAGGCGCTCAAGATCGAGAACAGTGCCCTCCGAGACCGTATCAGCACACACAAGACGCTGCACACCAGTGTCGTGGAAGGAGACAAAGGACTCGAGTCCGAAGCGACGGAGCCGACCAGCAGTGGCGGCAGTCGAGACGGCAGCAACTCGGACTCGTCCTTGTCTGGAGCTTCGCTGTCGTCCGATTCGTCGTCATCACTGTCGCACTTGGTGTCACTGCAGCGCGGCTGGCGCGTGCACTTCTCCGGGGGCGAGCCGTCTTTCCACTTCCACCCGTTCTCCAAGGAGCAGCTTGACGACATTCGAGGAGGTTACGACGCCAAGTTCGCCGTTTTGCCGCCTATGGAAGAGGTGGGGAACATGTTTGGCTGGCACGTGCAGCGCGCGCCGCGGGTGCCACATCCGACGCTCAAGGTGTTGATCTCCCGCGTGCGATACACGAGACGCATCCATTGCGCGGGCGGCTCGGCACATGCTACGATGGACAAGCTGGACGTGGACTCGTGGCCTGTGCTCACGACGCCGGAGCTCTGGAAGCAGATCCACAATGAGTCCGTGACTTCACAAGTGCTGCAGGTGGTGGACGAGGATACGTTCGTGATCGTGAGAAACACCCCGGAACGAGCGCTCGGCGTGGATGTCCGATACCTCAACCTCGTCAGTCGACGGCGAACTCAGCACACTGACGGACGCAGGGCCATCTCGTACGCGCTGGTCGTCGCGACTTCAGACGCCAATAAACGGAGTCGCGACGCGGAACCGGAAGGCTCAGATGTGCACTGGATCAACGAAGGCGGCGCGTACATGACGCTTTCGCAGATTGACAAGGATACGCTTGAAGTGGTGTACGACCACTGCTCGGGTTGCGTGAATGAGCAGCACGCGCGGTACTGCCTTGTTGAATGGGGACACATTGTCACCCGCTGGGAGCAGCTCGTGACGCCAGCGAAGATGCTGGCATTCTGAGTGCTGCTGGGTACTGCTGGAGGAAATTATCTGCGTGTAAGATAGACAAATTGAAAGCAGGAATCCTACGAGATAACCACGCGAATTGTGCTGTGGATATGATCGACAAAGAAACGAATGTGAATGAAGATAAAGCTTATGACAGCAACGATTTACTTCTTTGGACCAGCGTTCACTCCGTGGCCTTCTCAACGAAGTTACGCAGGTCTCAAAGCTTGCACCCCATGTGCACGAGTTAGCGTTAGCCGTAGAGGCAGCGGCAAGTTGAGCTTCAGTGAATCTCTGAGCTTGCACTCGAGCGCTCTGCTCTGTAATGCGAAGCCACTGCCTGAAATCGACACACTGCAGCTTGTTCACTCAACTTGTCCCGAGTAAAAGGCTTTGAGACCGCCAAGAGCAAGAGCAATAGTCTTTCGGGTCAGCCTGCCAACGCCTAGAGGCCCATGCTGGCCTAAAATGAAGGCCATTCGTCGAAAGCGAAACTTGCGGCTGCCTGTGTCACTCAGAGGGCAAGCGCGCGACTTTCGTACACGGTAAATAACGATGAAGTCAAGCCTGTTCTTCTACCGACCAAGTAGCTACCGTTCTTGGTATTGGCGGTGTCCTTCCACTCGCTGTGGCTGCTTGGGCAGCAGAGTCGGGAGGGGCTTGTCCATAGCTGGAAGAACATCTACAGGATCGTCCCCAAGCAAGATCTGCACGCCGACTTTGCTTCTGATCTGGTTGGTAGTAAGGCTAAGACTCGTGACAAGACCTTGGATTCGGCTTGAACTCACCAGCCAGAACAGCTACATGTAGGATAGCTCCTACCTCAACCAAACCAAACACTCGCTGGTTACGTTCACCAGATGATACATGACGATGATCTGCAAACTTGACAATCCCCGACTACACAACCGGCAAGTCTCTCTCTGCGGCGCGCTGAACTCTCGAGTCACGTCATTCCAATTCGTTCGGTGTCGATCAGACATGGTCTCCGTTATCTCTGCCAGCCCCGCCGTCGTCAAAGCGCGTACCAAGCAAACCGACGCAAAGTCCTCGCCAATCGAGTTGTGGGACGCAGCAATGCGCAAGGAATCGCGCCGTGAACAGCAGCGCCAACGGATGGTCACGTGGCGCCAACGGAAGAAGGTGAAAGTCGCCGACATGATCCAGGAACGACTGAGACTTGAGAAGCAGCTGAAGCTCCAGGTGAACGAGGCTCGCGTTGCATCAGATAGCGTTACAACCGAGTCAAATAGAGACGCCCACCTCCAAGCCACCTTAGAGATCGCGGCGCTAGCAAGAGAAAACGTGGCGCTGCGCGAAGCGCTCGACCACCAAACTACCTTCAAGACAATCGCGCAGCGTGATGCCCACAACTTCCTCAACCAGATCCATCCCGGAGATTCCCCTCCGTCTCGGACAGTGGAGCTCATGGCCACAGACGGCGACGGTGGATGGTGCGTGCAGTTCCCGAATACAGCGCCGTTCTACTTCAGTCCATTCACAAGGGATGAGTATGACCAGTTCCTCCGTCTCAACGAAGCCTCTTTCGCCGAGCGCCACCCGTGTACGGCAACGGTAGGGACGATGTTTGGCTGGAAGGTGGACTACGCTCCACTCGCTCGAAACGCAGACGGGGGCTCGTTCATTGCCCATGCTCGGTTTTCGAGATGGATTCGATGCTCGCTGGACGACTCGGACCGGATATTGCCGCAAATCGACAAGGGACTGTGGCCTGTATTGGTGGCAGCACGAAGCTGGGGGCGTGTTCAATCCGGGGATATTTGCTACCAAACGCTTCAAAGTTTCGAGGAGAACTGCCACGTGCTGGCGTGTAATATCCCTGGCGACGTGAACTTGCGCTATATCGCTTTGGCTCAGCATTCGCGAGGGAAATCAGCGGATGGAAAGCGTCAGGACAAGTACATCATAACCGTAACAGACTCGGAGGCCAATGCCCGCAATCGAGCGGCGGAAGGGGCGATGGAGAACGTGCAGTGGATACTCGAAGGTGGCACTTACATGACAATCACGGAGATCGACGAGGCCACCATTGACGTCGTGTTCGACCACAGGGCTGGATGTCTGAGCGAGAATCACGGAAGAGAGCTCTACATCGACTGGATCCAATTCCCAGTGCGGCTAGAACAGTGCGTATCGCCGGCAAGACTTCTTCGCTTTTAGTCAGAAAGACACAAGTTGATGAGCTGCCAATGGTGCTTCTAGTAGATTTCGTGTTCTCCCTCTCATTTAACCACGGTCGCCGTTAAAATTTTGGCTTCATCGCGTTGGTTAAAGGTCCACGCTTCCTTTCGCCTCCTTTCCAGCAGGAACGAGCTGCTTGTCCTTCAGAGCTAAGACAAGATGGCAGTTGGCTGATTACCCTGTCGTCTTGACCAGCTCCGAAGCCCGCGCACCAGGAACACCAGCGCCACCTGCACGTCACTTCGGGAGAACGCTCACGCAGCTGTCGGCCAGCACCAGGAACTTGGTCGACCTGGACGGCACCCCCCACGTGTTTGGCCTCGTACGCAGACCACATATACGCGGCAAGCAACCGGCGCTGTAGCCGCCCACCACGATCAGCTCCGCGTCCGAGTAGCTCGAAAGCGCTCGTTTCAACACATTCGGCTCCAGGTACTTTTTGCCCAAGAACAGGTCGTCCATGCGGTACGGCAGGTACGCGATGTTGCAACCAGCGTGCAGTTCATGATGCCCGTGTCTGTCACCGACGCCGGGTAGTAATGAGAGATGGCGCCCAGCTGGCACTGCAGCGAGAATTCGCTCGTGTATTTGCTCGCGCTGGAAGAACAGCAACAGCTTTTCTTGTCCTGGTTGGCGGCCAGGGACACGAAAGAAGTTCGTCGAGCTGGACGAAAACGTCGTCACGCTGTCCGAGTAGTCGTCGAAGGTGCAGTGCGCTGTTGGCAACGAAGTGCCCCCATCGGCACTAGAAAACTTAGTAAGAAGTAGTAGAAGCACAAAACACGAAGCATTTTCACTTCCCTGCAGTAAAAGTTGTGGATCACGATGGATGCAATCCGTATTGTAACAGGTCTAGTCACGCCTGCCTGCCGGCGGGTTCGTATGCTCAGAGCACGGCCTGCGGGTGGACGCCCAGTA
>JAABLK010001065.1:0-11672 GCA_012295415.1 Phytophthora chlamydospora | reverse complement strand
ACCACACTGCGTCGTCTCCCACTTCGCGCCGCCCGTCGCCGCTCTCCGCCATCGTGCCAAACAGCAACTGGCTCACTGATTAGCTGAAATTCAGTATTGACTCCAGCCAATCGGTGTCGTCTCATCTAAGCAACTTCAACGTCACCGTTCGGCGAGTTCGGCGAGTTCGGCGAGTTCGGCGAGTTCGGCGAGTTCGGCTCACTTTGCATTTTGCCAGCCAGGCAGCAGGTGAAAATGAGTTCCACGGCAGACAGCAAGCTGCGAGGCACTTTAGATCCAGGAACTTTCGTGTTCGATGGCACGAACAACTTCCAGTGTTGGCGAGAGCGCGTGGAGAGCGAGTTGCTCCGCAGAAAACTGCTCGGCTATGTCTTGGTAAAAGGCTACAACGGAAGCCAAGCATTCACATACCGAGGTGACAGCGTGCCGGCCAAGACGGAAGGCGGGCTTGGCCAGTGGGGAGCAACTAAACGCGCTATATGGCGATGGAAGGGGTGCGAGCAGTTGTCCCGACAAGTATCGCGCGTGGAAGCGCAATTTCTACGATCCGAACGCTGGATCGGTGAAGAACTTCGTCACCCGGTGGGAGATGTTGCTGCAGCAGTTATCGCTGGCGACGGGCGACCAGCTTTCGGACGCGTTCCGCTCCGCCCTGCTGGAGGACGCGCTGCCCAGATCGTGGCGGTCCAACATGGAGACGTGGCGTGGCTCGAGGCCGTTCACGCCGTACGCGGAGTTGGTGGAGCGGGCCGTTGGCATGGATGAATGCGGCAAGCCCAGCGTAGAGCGCGAACAGAGCAGACCAAGAACTCCATCGGGAACGTCAGCGGCCACCAAGCAGCATGACAACGTATCGCTGTGCTTCTACTGCTTGCGACCAAACCACGCGTTCCGGACGTGCAAGTACCTTGCGAATGACATCAAGACTGGGAAGACTCACGAAGGCCACAGCAATTACTCATGCCGCGTGACGGACAAACGGACGCCCTGGATGGTGCAACAATTGGAGGCGTACGTCGCCGAGCGAAAGCGCACAATGGATCGACCGTCAATGATGCGGAAGCGGGGCCCCGAAATTGACCTGACGCAAGACGAAGACGAACGCAGTCGTCGGAGCCAGTCACGAGCACGTCTGCAGCGCTCTCGCAGCGTTCACTCATCCATGGACAACCGCAACGTATCGCGAGGCAGAAGTGCTGCGCGTTCGCAGAGCTCTTTTCGAGGTGTTCGAGCTCGGCAATCGCGTAGCAAGTCGCAGGCAAACTCGGGCTTCAATTTCCCCCCGGTGCAGCAGCATGAGCCATATTTCGAGCGCGTCCTGGGCTCGTCGTAGGAAAGCATGACCAAGCTGCGTTTTCTGTACTGCTTTTGAATGAAGTGTGTTACTTGTTGATAGTTCTTTTGGTGCAGGCCGAGTTGGGGAGAAGCGGCAGCTAGCAGAGGACCGAGAACGCGACTGCAATGCGCAATGCTTTTGGAGCATTGCCCCTGTCATCGCATCGCACATTCCAGCTCAGTTTCACTCGCCGTCCAAGTCTTGGATATGTCCCAAAACCGAGGGCGCGTGCTTTTCTATCGGTGATTGCCAATGCAGGAGCTCCACGGCATTTGAGTTTCCAGTGCTGCAAGTGGCAGGGAAATATGGTGTTGCCTTCAACTTAGCAAGTCTTTTTGCCAAATTGCCAATAAACGGTGCAATTTCGCCAGGTTTTGGACGTCTTCCGCAACGCGACCACTCAAGGGCAAAGCAAGCAAGGGGGATCCAGACGATGGAGGCCGCAGCCAGCAGCGTGCGCGTGTTCGACGGCACGACGGACTTCCGCGTGTGGCGCGCGCGCGTGGAGAACGAGCTCATGCGCTACCACTTGCTGGGCTACGTCATGGTGCGCGGCTACGACGGCAGCCAGAGCTTCACATTCAACGGGGAGCAGGTGCCGCCGCGTATGCCTATAGTGCACGTGGACGACGAGGCCGTGGTCAAGGAGGAGGCGTCATGTGCACGCGCGGCTCCTGCCAGCCAGCAGGGGAGACTCAGCCGCTGGGACGTGCTGGGCGAGAGCGCCGAGGCCAAGAGTATTCTGCAGCGCTTCCTGCACCCGGATGTGGAGTGTGCCATCCTCAATAAGAACATCTACGACAGCTGGAAGATCCTCTGCGCGCTGTACGGCAACCGCAGTACTCCTGGAGCTCACGACGTGTACGAGATGCACCGCGTGCTGCACCATATCCGTCTTGGAGACAAGAAGGGCGAGCCGGTGAGGGAGTTCATCACACGGTGGGAGATGCTCATGCAGCAGTACGCGCTGGCCACGGGCATCGAGCTCACGGAAGGATTCCGCTCCGTGTCGCTCGTGCAGACGCTACCGAGTGCCTGGAGACTCATGGTTGTGAACTGGAGAGGCGTGAGGCCCTTTGTGCCGTACGCCGAGCTGGTGGAGAAGGTCATTGCCACTCGTGAGCGTATGCTGATAGAGGCGACAGCTGCCGTGACGGCAACGACAGCGGTGGCAGCAGCGAACAACGCGCCCACAGACGGACCAAGTGCCCAGGTATCAGAGAAGTCGACGGCCAAGCCCGCAACGGTGCAGCCAGTCGCCAAGCCGTCAGCGAATTCAGCGGAGAAATTGGCGAGCAAGCTTGCTGGGAAGTCCCCGAGGAGGCCAGCAGAAAAGCGTCCGCCCGAAGCGCCAAGCTCCGATAAAGCGACGAAGCCAAGTAAACCAGTCCCGCCGCCAATTGATGTGTATGCTACAGCGAAAAACACCGTGGATTTGACAAGCGGAGACGTTTCTTCAGGCTCCTCTCCCGGCATGGGCCGAGCCTTGACGAACTCCCGAGAGAGGACGACGAAGTCTCCAGCTCAGCGGTCGGACAAGTCGGCTACACCGAGAACATCAAAGTCGCCTCGGATCGATGGGGAGAAGGAGAACGACAGCTCGTACGAAAAGCGGGAGCGCTACTTAAAGTATGATTCGGGCAGGAGTTACGACAAGTACGCTTCGTACGAGCACAACACGAACAGGTCCCCGCACACCAGATACGAGAAGAAGCACGAGTGCTACGAGCGCTTCGACAGCAAAGGCCCCGTGTCGTGCTTCTACTGCCTGAAAGTGGGTCACCACATGAAGCGCTGCTGGTTCCTCCAGGCCGACATCGAGAACGGCACCACACATGACCCGCGCAGGAAATTCTCGTGTACCGTGACCCTCGACCGCAGTACCTTCATGGTGAACTGTCTGGAGGCGTACATCGACGAGATGAAGCGAGAGCGCACCAGGTACGGCGGGTCTTCATCCGCAACGACGACGCCGCGCAGCCACCGCGACTACGAAGTGGCCGAGGGCGCTGGGCGCACCTACAAGCCGCAGCAGAAGGAGTTCGTGCCGCCGCCTCCGCCCGGTCAGGCGTCAGCCTATGCGTACAGGGAGCAACCATCCGCTTCGTCGACGGACTACCACAAGCGCTCGCACAGCGTGTTCCAACCGGCCGAGGGCCGCCTGTCGTCACGGGACCCGCGCCTCAACCGGTCGCGCAGCGTGTACCGCTCCACGGACATCGCCGAGGACTTTTCGCCGCGGAAACGCGCGCGCGCGCCGTCGTTCGAGAAGCAACAGTTGTCGTACTACTAAAGACTGAAGCGGCAATGACAATGGCAAGAGGGTCAAGAGGGTCAAGTGCAATGGCAACCGCAGTGGCGCGACTGATGAGATGCGACTCGCGCTAGGATTGGCTAATATGATTCGTACTTATCGTTGCTCGATCGTGCGTCTGGTTTAGGGCTCGAGGGGGCTGCCATTTACGCGTCGGCGAGAGAAAGGAACGGAGCTGCCCAGAGGCGAGCGGGCGACGGCCACACGCGATCTGCAGCCAGCGGGAGCAGCCAGCGCACAGGGGCAGGAAGCACACGTTTCTAAGGTTCTTCTAGCGCGGACTGGAGCGAGCGCGGCACCGGCGCTTGGCCACGCGCAGCCATGAAGAAGACGACACTATGGAGGTGCGTGGAGGGCTGAAAACCTGATTTCTGCGTCTGAACGCCAGGAAGCAGACCTGCTATTGCGTGTATTACGAGAAAGAGAGAGTTTTTAACTTACTGGCGCTTTGCTGCGGCTTGTGGGGACGCTATGACAGACACAACAGCACCATGTCCAATACTGACAAAACCAGCAGTGCTGGTGCTAATGCTACGACTAAGACCACGCCGCCTAGTGCCACGCCCCTTAACAGCAGCAGAGGCAGCAGGGGAAGTCGCGGCAGTCGACGCAGCACGGGCAGCGCCACGCCCGAGGGAGACGACAAGATGCCGCCCGGATGGACGCGCAAGGAGAGCAAGTCGCAGAAAGGTCGCTACTACTTCATCTCTCCCGCCGGCAAGACGCAGTGGGTGCCGCCACCCATGAAGACGTCCAGCGCCAAGATCAAGAAGACCTTCAACTGGCTCAGCGAAGTGGAGATCTGCTTCCAGGAGGGGCGACTGGGCGTCAGTCTGCGCGAAGTGCACCAGATGGAAACCATCCTGTACCCGCAGTTCCAGGCCGAGGTGGACGATCTGCCCAAGATCAATGGCAAGGCCGGCCCGGCAGAGCTCCACAATTGGAGCGTCAAGCCGCACAAACGCCTGACGATCGGCATGCGCGTCATCAGCATCGAGGACACGTCGCTGGCCGGCTTGACGTATAAGGAGGTAGTGGCCAAGCTCAAGAGCGCGTCTCGACCCGTTCGCATCAAGTTCGCGGACGTGCACAAGGGAACAGTGGAGGAGAACGGCGGCCGCAAGTCGGATCCGGATAAAGCTGCTAACGGCGCGAGCACTGACTTGGCCGAATCGGGCTATGGCCACTCGTCCGCGTACATGCAGCAGAAGCAAGAATTCACGCGCGTTCTCGTGACCGGAGAGCTGCATACGGAGATGTGGACGATCGAGAACAAGAAGCTACTGCGCTCGCTGACCCGCATGCAGCACAAGTGGAGTACAGTGTCAAGTGAGTTTGATTTGTTGAACACGAGAAGGATGGAGCTGCGCAAGGAGAACGAGGTGCTGAAAATCGACAAGGAAAAGTACGAGACCATGATGAAGAACCTCAAGCTGCAGGCGAGTTACGCCATGGAAAACCCGGAGCTGGTGCGGGCCAACGAGCTGGCCAAGCGAAACACGGAGCTGCACGATGACATTTCCAAAATGAGCTCTGGAAACAAGCGACTGAGAAAAGAACGCGATACGCTGCAAGCCCAGCTAGATGAACTGGAGAAGCAGCTTACGAAAGTGGACAAGAGCAAGGATGAGGAGGAGGATCGCGTGCCGGAAGAGGATATCTTCGGAATCGAGCCGACGGCCCCGCCAAAGGAGCAATTGTCGGCACTGAAGAAGAAGAGGCGTGGACTTGAGGACGAACTGAGCAAGGAGCAGCGCAAGGCCAACAAAGTGCAGAAGGAAATGGAGCAGCTCATCAAGCATTATGCCAGTCTCGGAAACGAGGAGACTGGCCTCAGTTCTTCGACGTCGTCATCGTCCTCCCGCCCGTCGCAGAACGACGACAAAGACAAGAGTGGCCTCAGTTCAAGTGGTCATGAAAAGAGCAGCAGTAGCAGCAGCAGCAATGGTACCAACAAGCCCAAATCGGAGTTCGCTGACCTTGAAGCGAAGATCTTGGAGTTGCGTAAGAAGCAGCGATCCGTTGTCGAAACGCTGTCCAAGGCAGCCCAGTCCGGTGACCACAAGCTGGCGAAAGAGTGCCAGCGGAAGCGGCAAAAGATTAAGGAGGAGCTCAAGACTGCACAAGACGAGCTGTATCGGCTTAAGACCAAGGGCAAGCCAGGCGCGCCTCCTGTTCCTACGGAGTCGGCGCGCAAAAAGGAATCCACAGCGGAGTCGAGTCGCCAGCGCTCGTCGTCGTCCTCGAAGAAATCCAAGCGCTCCGGGTCGGACAACTCGAGCCCTAACACAAATGCGGACGCTACATCGGCGGCTGGAAGCTCACGAGGAAAGATGCCGATGCTGAGTGGATTCTTGGACAAGGGCCCGACCGAATGGGCTGATCGTGGCCTTATCAGCGGCATGAAGACCATGCGTGGCGCTCGGGAGCGCTGGTGCGTGATCACGGCGGACGGCTTCCTCAAATATTACAAGCGTCGTGGCGACTCGGTCGTGCGTGGCGAGATCAACCTCGCCGAAAAGAGCTTCGAGGTCGTGTGTGAGGATCTCCGACACGGCAAGGAGTTCGTGCTGAGCACAGACGAGCAGCAGTCGCATTTCTTCACCAAGAGCCCCCAGGAGCTCAACAACTGGGTGAAAACGCTGCGTGCTGCGAACGCCTATTTACTGAATGCGGCCGCTCCGCCGTTGCCGCCGCCTCGATCGACGCGCAGTGGTGGCGACCCGGACAAGCAAGCGCTTGCCCGCGAAGACAGCAAGAAGGCGAAGGAGTTCAACCTCGACGGACTAGAAGACGCTCTGCCCGAAGAGGACGAACAGTTTTATGGGCGTGCTACCCTGGGTTTCTAGTCTTAAAAATGTACTCGTTGTTAAAGTCACTTGCTCGATCTCTTTTTCTTTTCTTTTTCAGTTTGCCATTTGCCACTTTGTCACTTGTTGTGGTGCTAAATGAATCAAAACATGGCAAAAAGTCCCGAATCACATGAAATGTATTTTCCATCCGTTTGGCTCAGCAAATTCTGGCCGACGTGGTTGCTTCAAGAAGACGCCGTCTTCTCTAGATTTAAAGATCACATCAAGCTTCTGTAACACGGACGGGGAGCGATACCGATTCCAGCGTTAGTTGCTGGTAAAAAAATCGCAAGGGTATCTTCTGTAGCGAAGCTCTACAGCACGAAGTACCTGTTGCGCTCTTCCTCGCTTGCAGCAGACGTCGCTGCACCCCGGTTGTCCTGGTGGCCAGGATACCATTGGCCGCCCTCGACGCTGTTGTTCCCTGAACGGCGAGACGAGAACCCGTCTTCGCTAGTCTTCCGACTGCGATGAGAGAGTCGGTTGCCGTAGCGGTACCATGACGTCGTGCCTGCAGGGCGCGTGCCGTCACCGACATCATGCACGATACGCGAGCTCAGGGTCTTGGTGAACTGCTGCAGAGCCAACGCGCTGTCGTGCATCTGCTTGGGCTCCTCTCCATTGGCGCCGATCGTGTCCGTGTTTCGGCGAGGAGCTGTGCCACGACGACGGCTTTTGACCATCGAAACCATATCTGCCTTCTCCATCGAGACCACATCTTCCTCCTCTTCAGGCTTCTCCACCTTGTGCACCATCTCGAAGAAGAGGCCTCCCTTCTGCACCAAAGCGTCGTAACGACCCTCTTCTGCAACCCGTCCAGCGTTCAGCACCAAGATCTGGTCCGCGTTAAGAGCCGTGGACAAGCGGTGGGTAACTGAGATGATCGTCATGTTCATCTTGCCCGAGAGCCGCTCCAGCGTCGCAACGATCGACGCCTCGGTCTCCGGGTCCAGAGCACTCGTCGCTTCATCAAGCAGCAGAAGACTAGGGCGACGGCACAGTGCGCGCGCCAAGCAAATACGCTGCGCCTGACCGCCACTCAAGTTGCACGTCGCGTGCTGCCCCACGACTGTCTCGAAGCCGTCCTTGAGTTCCTTGATAAAGTGGCATTCTGCCAGACGCGCAGCCTCCTCGCAGTCGGCGTTCGAAGCGTTGATGTTACCGTAGCGGATGTTGTCAAAGATGGTACCGTTGAGGATCCCGCCATCCTGGAACACGACGGCCGTCTGGTCCATAAACGACTTCTTGGAGAAGTTGAAAATGTCGTGGCCATCCAGGCGGATGCAGCCGCCATCCGCATCCTGGAACTGCATCAAGCATGCCAGCAGAGTACTCTTACCACAGCCAGACGGGCCGACCACACACGTGTAGGAGCCACGACGAACTGTGGCACTCAACTCGTTCAGAATGTAGTTCTCCGAGGCCTTGTCGTACTTGAAAACGAGCTTCTCGATGCGAAGATCCTGCTCCATCTTGGGCAGAGGCGGCATGTCCTTATCGCCATCGTCCTCACTGTTAGACGAGCCCAGACCCAGGATGATATCATCCACACGCTGCAGACTGCTAGCGTTGCCAATAGCCACACGCATAAAGCCACCCAGCACCGTCACGGGGTTCGAGACACGCGCTAGCAGCGTGATGAACCCGAAGAACTCGCCCGACGACAGCTCCCCGTGCCACACCTTCATTGAAAGCGAGGCCGTCATGATGGCCACGAAAATGTACATGGCCGACTCGATGTAGATCTGCACAATGCTGGACCAGAAGTCCTTGGAGAACTGACTCTTGCGCAGTTGCGCGCACGTCTTCTTGAAGCGGCCGATGAGCGGGTCCTGGATCGCGTACGCGCGCACGACCTTCTCGCAGCCCACTGCGTTCTGGAATTCCGCGGCGACGTAGGCGTTTCTGGAGCCAAACTCCTTGGATCGCTGCGCTGCGAAGCCCTGCGGGCCACTCGTGAGTAGCACGGCGGTAAATGCAAACGACATGATACCGATACTGACGTCCATGTACAGCGCGTAGCCAAAGCCGAAGATCACGGCCATCAGCGGGTTGAGCAGGTTCCAGAACACAGCTTGCCACAGCGCGTTCACGCGGGCCACGTCACTCGAGAACAGGTTGTTTAAGTCACCTTCTGAGCGTTCAGCGAAGAACTGCGTGTCCTGACGCAGGATGATGTTGAGCAGCGCGGACTGCATGGACTCGGTGGCCTTGGAGATCATCTTGGACTGGAAGTAGCCGACCGCGTAGTCTCCGAGCACGAAGGGGACACAAAGCGCCAACACGCCTACGACGCCGAACTTGAGCGTGGACTCGTTCGGATCACCCGAGTCCAGCGTGTCGAAGGCGTCCGAGAGCTTGGCCAGGAAAATGGCCAGCGCCGGACTCACCGACGCGTTGATGCACACGACGAAGAAGCAGAAGATGAGGTCGGCCATCTGCGTGGACCAATGCCACAGCGTGCTGCGAACGACGTCCGTGATGCCGTAAGCCAGTGTGGAGGAGCTGGCGTCGATGTCGCGCAGGTGAGAGAGGAACTCGGTGGCCGAGAGGTTGGGCGGCCGGTAGTGCAGCGCGCGCTCGAGGAAGTTCATGAGCTCGTCGCGCGTCATGTCGCCCTCGTCGCGGCCGCAGATGATGACGAGGTCGGTCTCCATCATCTCGATGGCCATGGCCGAGATGCCGGGGATGCGCGCGAGCGACGCGCGCAGCGACTCGATGCTGACACGGATGTGGTCGCCATTGGTGCGGAACTTGTGCAGTTTCTTGGAGAAGGTGCGCGCGCGCGGCTTGAGGATCAGGCGCAGCGCCACGATAGTGAGGTAGCCTAGGCACAGCCAGTATTCCTTGTCTCCTAGCACGTAGCGCGCGCCCAGCAGCACGACCATGGCCAGCAGACACAGCAGATCGGCGATATTGGAGTGCGAGCGGAAGAGCGCGAGCCGCAGGCCCAGCACGCGGATCACCATATCCACGAAGTAGCACAGCATGAGGCCTGAGGAGAAGAAGCGCGACGCCTTGGCCGCCACCTCGTCGTGGAAAGTGGCCTTCTGCGTGAACGAGATAGTCAGCACCTGCACGAAGAAGTCCAGGAACAGCGCGAAAGTCTCAGAGTAGTGCCATTTGCGCGAGTCGATCACGCGCAGGTAGAAGAGGCGGTGGCCGTTGCCGGGCGTGCCGGACGCGCCCTTAATCGTGCGCGGGTCGGACGCGTCTGGCAGCGGGCCGCCGATCTTGACGAAGCCGCTGCCTTCGGGCGGCACGCGCTCGAAGTCCGTGGCTTCGCTGCTCATGTCCAGCTCCGAGTGGGCGGGGGTGAAAGACTCGAAGGCGCCGGCCTTGCGCTGCATACACAGGGCCCGTCAACGGTAGAGAGGAAGCACGCACGCACAGGGTTAGCTCCGAGGGCGAATGCAGGAATGCCTGCCGGACCACGTCTTTCACTTACACTTCGTATGCGAACTGACTTATGTCTAGCGACCGCCTGGAAATTTATGTCACGCCCGACGAATTAGCTATTTCAGAGCGAGTTGCCGCAATTCGAAGCACGTCTGCACCACCTGGCGATTCTGGCTCGATTTGGCACAATTGAAAATGGGCACATCACAGCAAAAGACGTTGAAAGACGCTGGATGCAAGGAAGCTCGCAGCTGCGCGCAGCGGCAACGACAGAGAGATCGACGGCAAGCTTCATGACGTTTGCAGAAGGAAGAGATCGCTTTTGCTGTTGGTCGTCGTCTTTGCGGCACATGTACTTGAAAATACCAGGGCGATAAAAATCCTGAACCATCGTGTCCTCGTGGTGCGGTGGATTTCTCTCTACCGATCGCTGCAGAAACTGCCCGCCATATCCGCGCGCGCTGCGTGCTACGCATTAATAAATTGGTGCCCGTCGACGAGATCCTCACGCCGACTTGTGCAAAATGTCCGAACAAAATGGGCATGCGATTCGCAATTGGCCATTCAAAATGGGCTATAAGCTATATGGGCATCGTTTCTAGCCCATTTTGACCAGCTGTTGTTTTACACGACAGGACTGCACCCATGTTGTTTGGCCGCCAGCGCGCCTGATCTCTGCAGTGTCGAGCATTGCTTGTTGCCTTTTGGCAATGGCAAGACGGCTTCGGGGGCGTTACCGGGGCGTTAAACCGCCGGCAAAAGCAGTCCGCTGTAGCACCATTTCGCTCATTCGCCTGAGCCTGTCGCCACTAGGTCCCGGAAGAGGCTGCGCGCGACTCACTGTGCTGCTTCTGCCGCAGCAGCGATGCCAGCAGAAGGCGAGAACAGTAAGGTGAAACGCCGGTGGCTATCATACGAACGGGATCCGCCGGGAGATCTCTCTTTCTCTCTCTCTTATCTGCCCACATCCGAGCGCATTGAGTGTCTGCAACGTTAGACACGAGCTGAGCGCGCTCTGGGTCGAGCGGCGACGCTGTAGCTCCGCACGTGCAGTAACAAGCAAAACTTGATCCGACGACGCAGTGCACGGGCTCAATGTTGGCGAACACTCGAAAATCCGGTGTTCAGACGCCTGCAAAGTTGCCTTTTTCCAACGCACGTAACCGGCAAAATGTTTCCAGCACACACAAGTCGCCCAGACCGGCGCACTGCACTGCGCGCTCACAATTGCCGCGTTGCCATATCCTCGCTCTCGTTGCCGCTTCCTCAGAACATCGTCTGGCTTGAGTTCCGTCCTCGTATTTTGGCGCCAAAAGTAACAGCCACTGGATTGGCTGAAATTGTCCTACGTGCCTTCTCCACCCACGTCCCATTCAACTCTTAACTACTAATTGATGAGCCGCAACTTCCGCGACTACGGCGGCTCGACCTCGCGCTACGTGAGCGGCGGCAGCGCGCCCGCCTTCTCCATTTCGGACGCCGAGTTCCAGCGGGAATCCACACTCAAGCGGCGTCGTCAGCTCTCTCCGCAGCGCACCGCGGCCCCATCGCGCTCGTCCCACAGCTCCGCCGCGGCCCCACCACGCGCGTCCAACAGCTCTGCCATGCGCGCCAGGTCCAAGTCCAAGTCACGCGCTCGCGTCGTGGCCCGCAAGCAGCCGGGCCAGGAGTTTATCGCGCTTGGCAGCAACCGCGCGGGTGGCGCCTCGACGGCCAACACGAACAAGGCCAGCTACTACAGGCCACCTGTAGCTGAACCCTACCAACCACC
>JAABLK010001064.1:0-11674 GCA_012295415.1 Phytophthora chlamydospora | reverse complement strand
ACTTCAGCGACCCCACGGCCAATCGGAGTACCCCCTCCGTTAGTCGGCAGTCTGGGCCACCGTGCGTGAGCTTGATCGGTGTTAGAAATTTCACGATCAGCGCTCCACCACATAAGGAAGATGCAGACCATCGAGCATACTCAGCGCGCGTGACCAGGCGTGAACGATCCCAAAGGCTCGACGTCGCAGGGTCTGTGGTGAATGAACCCCCCGGCCCTGGAAGTGGGTCAGACCCCGGCACACTCAGGCTCTGAGCCGTATTCGTCTTGTCATCATCCCCCTGGGAGCCGTCGCTGGGATGCTGCTTGCTGGCCGTGCCGCACCCGCCGCCGCCGTCCGACGAGTCGCCCTCGTGCTTGCCCTCTTGGTCGCCGTGATCGTCGTTGCCGTCGTGGTGCTCGCTGTCCCCGCTGTCCAACGTCTCCTTCATCTCGTGTGCCCCAGGTGGTCTATTCGCCACCTCCAGCGCGTCCTCGGTCGACTCTGTCTGCTGTGGGGCGCTGCCCCCATGCTCTTGCGTGTCCGACGTGACGCCCACTGCTCGAGCCATGGTGCTGTGCCGTGTGGATGTCGCCGATGCCGCTCCAATGCCTTGCGCGTTCCCGATCTTTGTGTTCTTGGACGACTTCTCGACTCCGTGGAGATTTGGAAAATGAGTGGAGGCTGAACGCTGTTCAGGCCTTCGCCTGTGGATTGAAAGATGCCGACCAGGCAATGGGAAGGGCTGGAGAAGCTTTTGAATGCTGGGAAGGCGCTTCGCAGAGCCTGGTCCCAGACTGCGTTCAGGCTTCCGCCCGTTAGCCCCTGTTCGTCCAGCCATGATCCGCCAGCTCGCTATTTTCTCTATGACGACCGATAACTGGAAGGGACGGTTGTGACGAGGGTGAACGGAGTTTTTCCGTGAAGCCCTCACTGTCCCGCCACGTGGACTATTCAAGCGCGCTGATTGGCTGTGTCTCAGATTTGCCCCGGCTTTAACCCTTGCGACATTGGGTGCGACAGACTTCGGCGGTGTTCCGCGGAACGATGCGGTGAAGGTTTAAGGATGGGCCCTCAAAGGTTTGGAAATCTGCGTTCAAGATGACGATCCCTGAACGTGGGTGTTCCGTCCAGGCCGGGCCCCCCCGCCCTCAAGCGGGTTGACCAAAAAGGAGTCTAAAATGCTGTACGCGAAAGTATTGCGTATAGCATCCCGCCTCGCCTAAACCCTGATCGCACATATCGTGCACCCGGACCCCGCCGAGTTCAAGCATCACCAAGTTCAAGCAAGGCAACAAGTCGCTGGTCTCTGATCAAGAGATTATACATCAAGATATTCTGCGTTCAAGCTGAGACCTTGGTCGCATAACCCTGGACGCAGATTGCTGGTCGCAGATTGCTGATCGGAGAATACTGATCGGAGAATGCTGATCGGAGAATGCTGATCGGAGATCCCTGGACGCGTATGCGTTCAGGCCTCCATGGAGCCAGTTTGTGACAAAGAAGGCGCACCTTGAAGGTGCAACAAATCATGTCGACGTCAACAGTCCAAGGCATACTCAAGTCAAGACAATCCAACGAGAGGCGGAGAGCCGCCGACAGAAAATCTCGAGTATACTGAAACCAAGATGTCTCCAACGGGAGGCTGAGAAGCCCCCGAACACAGAAAAACACAGAAGAACACAGAAGAACCCCGAAGAAGGATTTTCCCCAAAGACCGCAGGCGATCGGCTAGCAAATCGCCTGCACATAACTAACAGAGAGTTCGTTTTTCCCCCTACTGCGCAAGTCAAAAAGGAGTGCTAGCCAGCCAGGAATCGGGTCCGTCGGTCGCCAGGACACGTCGACGCGGAGCTCCCCTACAACTCAAGTCCAGTTGCGTTTGGGGATCATCGTGTCAAGCGATTGAAGTGAACCGCGCATTCCATATCCTAGTTGGGACCATTGCGTGTATCGGTAGGGTGGGGTTCCCATTTCATATTACTAGCCTAGGCTGACGGTGGCTCATAGCGGTTGTCCCCTGAGCTGTATATTGTAACCGCGTTCAGGCCTTGGACGTTCTGCGTTCAGGGTAGGTGTGTATCGGATTGTACTTGTTTCCCTCCTTTGAGGGTGGTGCGCGTTTCGAAAGGAGTTCAGGGTTGACCAGTACCCTGAACGTGGCCCTCAGTTGACTGAATTTGCGGCCCTATACATTCCAGGATCCGAAAGAATAAGGAACGTTTTCGTGTTGTGTATATCTCTCTGTATTGTATTGGTTATTGTTGGAGGAAGAGGAAGTGTGTGTTCAGGGTTCTGCGTTCAGGGATTGGACGATACGCTCAACGCCGACGAGACCTACCTGTATTCAACAACTCAATTGGTGACCGATTCAGGCTCCCCGAAGCAATCGACACCCAAAGGGATTCACAAGGTGCCACGCCCCCTGGTCGTGGTTTCTGAAGGACCTCCGTTCAGGGTTTACATCCTCAGGCTTTCCAAGCCCAGGCTACCGCTATACACTGGACGATTCAGGTTTCACCGACCTCGTCACACTCTAAATTAATGGTGGGATGGTCGCTGTATAGTTCGAACGCCAGGTCCAAATATATCGCTTACGTACTGCACAGATATACCATACACATGAATAAGAAAGACAGCACGCCAGCGGAAGTCGTGAGAGTACATGGTGCGCTTGAGTGGGACAGGTGAAGTTTGAGACTGATGGAAAACCGTTCAGTGTGCGCTTTGTCCGGATCCAAATTGCCCTCCACAGACCGAAAATGATATATGAAGTCAGGCAGTTTAAGTGGGACAACATCTGCCACCGTTTTATGATAAACTGATCGGAATTGCGTTTTTCTTCGTGCAAATGGGGCAGCATCAAATTAAATCGCTGTCTTCGACGCAACAAACTCGTTCGCGTTGTATTATCTATGTATGTTTTCGATTTAACCCTTTCGCGGTGCAGGGGCGCATTTCTCGCCCTTTTACTAGGTTTGCAAAATACGGTACGAAATCGTCTCCTAAAAGGGCGAAAAAATCACCCTTTTACACAACTTCAAGTAGACACATACCGTCTTTTAGAACAAATGATAAACAGAACAATCAGTCATCAAGTAAGCATACAAAAAGCAAGCTAAATAAATACAACAGATCCCTCCTACAAATCATTGAAGATGCTATGTTACACGAGATATGCAAAACGAGTACAGTGATTATCTTAAAGGGCGAATTTTGCGCCCTTTTAGATGCTAATGAATTAGCTTTGTATACTATAGTTAATGAGAGATTATAACTGCTCCTCGCGAAAGGGTTAAATCGACCTCAGTATTATTTAGTTCGAGTACCCCAACAAGCCAAAACGACAAAACACATGCAAAGCACAATAGTAAATGGCATGTAAGTACCATCGATGGTCGGTTCAAGTGCATTGACTACAGCACCCCAAGAAATGCTGAATGGAGCAGAAGCAGCAAGAACACCAGCCATAGGATTACCGGTCGAAGAAGCTGAAACCATTACTGGACAAGTGTTGCCACTCGCGAGAGTAGTGCTGGTTAGCGACATACCCTTCGACGCATCTACAGCAACAGACGAAGTACCCTGGTTGACACGGAAACGGAGACGGATCTGAGGGTTAGCCATCAAGTCGAGCTCCTTGAAAACCGGATGGAGGTCAGTTAGCTTAACCTTAAGCATATAGTTCCACGTTCCCATGATGGCGTTAGCGGTAGCAGCACCAGCTACGAAGGCACCACGAGCAGTCTGATTCGAGATAGTGGTAGACGCGGCAGCTCCACCTACCGACGGCCACGACGTAGAGAAATCAGAACCGGCATTAGGAGGGTTCGACAGAAGTCGGCGAACAAAGCCATCGTTAGGAATGGATGCACCACCCGAGGGGCCAGTGGTGGCAAACGAAGATGAGAATGCAGTATTGTTTGAGTATCCGTCTCCAGTAGTCGAGCTGGTACCAGAACTGTACAAAGCGGACTGAGCAGCATCCGGGTACAGGAACGACTCTGCTCCATGCTTCTCAACGTACTGTGTGCTGTAGCTTGTCTGCGCGCGGACATTGTTCCAAAAGAGCTTGTAGTCGGCCATTGATACAATGGTCTTACCATTTAGTTCAAGCGACATGCTATCAATGACGTTCCAGTTGCCACACTTTAGAGTGGCACAGAAACGATTGGCAGCAGCGGTCTGAGAAGCACCACCATTCTTCATCGATACCTTGTATGGGAGCATGATGTAAGCATCGCGAAGGCAAGCAAATCCTTCGGAGCCGTTAAGCTGAGCAGTGGCATCGATAGTAATAACGCCATTCTGATACGAACCCTGGTTAAGGTCGATTACAAAGGGTACTCGCTTGCCAGAAGATACCTTGATCTCCGGGTCGCTCTTGAGCGAGCTCTGGTACAAATATTGGTCGGATAGTTGAGTTTCACTCATCGTTGATTGTATATGTTTTCTAATATAGTTTGCACGAAATTAAATATTATGAGCGACCTTATCAAGCCGATCACATCCGATCATGATCTGATCAAACTCGCCAAAAAACTTGGAGTACATCTGGATGATATCTATGAATCGAATGAAATAACAAAGCCAATATCTAAGAAAGGTTCATACCTGGTTCTACTACGACCACCTAATCTTGACGTAGGACACTGGACGGCTGTCCATAATGGTGAATACTTCGATAGTATGGGCGAGGCAGCTCCAACAAAGTATGGAATCGGGAAGTACAATCCCAAGCAGTACCAAGGTACGTATGGAGATTACTGTGGTCCATTCTGTTTGCTTTGGCTCTATTCCAAGCAATATAATAAACCGCAAGTATTTTCAAAGATGAAAGATTTAAATTTAACTATTCTTTAGTTTGGAAAATATAGATTAATCATGTATCGTGAATTAACGATCTCCAGTGATATTCCAGGCCCCAAGCTGACCAAAGCTTTCAAGACTGGTAAGCTAAGTCTTACAGCTGACCAACTCAAAGGAAGTGGTTCCGTTATCCATCTTCACCCAGCTTCATATGAGAAGGCGCTCAAGGCTCGCAAGGCAGGTCGCGGCGTTCGTCTCGACATCACCAGACACGAAATCAAGAAGGGATACAAGCGAGCACAAGGCGGATCAATCTGGTCCAAGGTATGGGGAGGCATTAAATCCGCCTTCAAGTTTGCTAAGGACTCAGGTCTATTGTCTCGCGCAGCCGATGTTGCTGTCCCCGCTCTTGCAACCGCACTCGGTGCTCCAGAGGGTGCTATCCCAGCAAGAGCTGCAGTCCGTTCTATGACTGGCGTCGGTGTTTATGACTCTGACAGTGATAAGGAAGGAGGCTGTCTAACTATGACGGATGTTAAGAAAGGTGCAAAACGAGCGCTTTCGTATGCTAAACGCAAAGGTATTCTGACTGATGTCGTCGATTCCGGTGAGAAGTACCTATTATCTATGGCGACCAAACCTGAGCATGGAGACCTAATCAAGTCTATTCGTGGTGAAGTCCGACGTCGCTATGGTGTAGGTGTTGAGCGACCCCACCAGAGTGTTGCCAAGCCAAAGCGTAAGAAATTTGCAAAGGGTTCGCAAGAAGCTAAGGATCACATGGCTAAGATTCGTGCTATGCGAAAGTCTGGTGGTTCCTTCCGTTTGTAAAAAAAGTAGCATTAGCCCACCTATTTTTTTGGTCTCAGCAACAACATGATCGAGACTGAAGTATCGCGAAAGATTACCTTCTTATCATTTTGGTTGTAGATACTGATAGTAATTGTAGAGCGAGAGCCATTGTGGCAGTTCATCCACGCATAGTGACTGGGTTTGTACGATATCAGCTTTCCAATCTCCGCATCACCTCTATCGAAGGCACTGACAATATCACCTGATGCGACGTACTCATTTTTGATCAGGTCGCAACGAACGATGTATGAGCTGGTGGGGTGAATCTGAGGGATAACGTTAGAGAGTTGAGCACTGGCAACAATCGCTGAGGCAGCAGGGTAGGTACCTGACGTTAGACCAACAACCTTTCCAAATTCGGCATTATCAACAATCAGGCGAGGGACGCGAGTGGTAGTAGGCAATCCAGTACCACCAGATGAGTATAGACCAGTAGCTGGTCTTGTCCAAGTACCTCCGTTAGTAGGTAATGTTGTTGGAGTAGGTGAAAAATCTACTTGGCATGCGTAATAGACACTGTGTTCACTAAGCTTTAGATAGAACACGTTGTTTCCAGTCGGATCGATCAAGTATGCTCCAGCATTCACGAGGGCTGTCTGAATGCTGCGATTGATGTCATCGTAAGAATAAATGCCATCAGGGAGAGTGATACTGACAGTAGAGGTGGTAGCCGCAGTCGGGACTTCGACCTTGAAGCTTGTGTTTTGAAACTGCATCGCGTCAATGTTGTACTCACTGTTGTACATCGTAATGCTTTGCACTGCGCAAACTACGTCGCGGAAGTCAGCAGCTGAACCAGGGAACGAGTATTTCCATGTCGAGTTGTACCCATCTTGGATTAGGTTGGTACTGTCAAGTTTGAGAAAGCTCGCCATTTTAGTTATATATGATGATAAGCATTTTTCTGATGGATAATTCGGAATTACTGTTCCATTGAAATAGGTCTGTCAAAGTTGTATCGGATTTGCCCCTTTACAGAGTCGATGAACAACATCTGTCCTTTCTGTTCAGTTGCTTTATTGTAGTAATAGACAATCGACCGATCATCTACCCCCTTGATATTGAAGTCCCTGACAACCATTTGTAAATCACGCTTCGAATTAGCTTTTAGGATAGCTACGTACTCCGAATTCAAGCGAATCATCTTGTCGGTGGCAAAGTAGCTGTGACTAAGGAATATGGTTGATAGCTTGAAGTGTCGGCCCCTTGTGAAGTAGTGTGAGAAGATATTCTTCTGAAGTAGCTTATCGTTGCTGTAGTCATCGATGATAACAAGCTCAGGTTTATTCGAGCTCATGGGAGTATGGCGTACTTGATCAACCTTTGGTGGGGTATCAGGGTCAGCAAACGTAATGAAATCCTCTAACTTATCACGAAGATACTCATACAACTCCTGATGAGGATTACGCGCAATGATTGTTAAATGAGCGAACATGTGGGGAGAATGCTTAAGGATAAACATACAGAGATTATTCTTCCCACTGAATGATGGACCAAGGACAACCATTCTAAACAGCTTTTTAATGTCAAGGGCAGGAATATCACCCATGCCAGCCGACTTGAACTTTTTTGGCAACGAAGCGCCATAGTTTGGAATACCGCTCATGATCGTGTCTTTAATCACTCGATCTATATAGTTCGAGACAAAAACAACTATGAGTTCAGGTTTCTCTTATCCCAAGCCAATATTTTCATCGCCTATCTATAACCCTGCATTCTATTTAACATTGGATGCCAGTGGATATCTAACCTATGACTATGCTCAGACGCTTTATCTCGGTAAGAATGATTATCGCTTGACTTATATTACAGGAATTACTCCAGGGACAGCAACACAAGGTGTAGCCCTCATTCCAGGTACTAATAATGATATCAGTGGAATTGGAGCATTATCATGTACCAGTCTGACTGTGAATGGCTCCAGCGTATCATCTGCCCCCACTTACGTTCTTAGTATCACTCCTGGAACGGCCGCAATCAACAAAGCGCTTGTGTTGGGGGCATCGGGCGAGATTGGAACGATCACATCGCTAACAGCGACATCCATCACTGGAACGCTACAAACCGCGGTACAGACGAATATTACATCTATCGGAGTGCTTACTAATCTTACGCTTAATACAGCCAATACCGGACTCCAAACGCCTAACATCAAATTTTGGAATGGAACTACTCTCGTTTATGACAACTTCGATCATAGTCAATACATTGGAACCATACAAGGTGGATGCGTTGCTCAGAAGGCTTTGGTCGTAGATCTTAACAAAGATATTGGTTCTATCCGCAATTTGAGTTGCACAGGTGCATTTACTGCATCCACATCCATATCTACGCCAACGCTGATCGGAACAACGCTCAACATCAATCCTACGACTCTTCAACTACGAGGAACTACAATTACTGCTACCGCTGCTGAGCTCAACTATCTGGACATTACTACTTTAGGTAGTGCTCAGGCCTCTAAAGCTCTAACATGCAATGCTTCGAGTGATATCATAAGCATTAATTCACTTACTGCTGCAACTCTCAACTCATCCTCACTGCTAAGTGCATCTATCACGGCTGGATCTACATATACAGCTCCGGTCTATTCGTCGATGTATAATATCATATGTAGGAATGATTCGATTACAAACTCAACCTTTGCTGGACTCGCCTTTCACATCGATTCAGGCTCGATTGGTGCCACCACCCCTGGGGCGGCTATCATCAGTCAGAGAACCTCTGCAACGGCATATGATGGATCCTCAATTGAATTCTGGACGAAAGGCACAGCGGCTCAGGCAGGAGCTCTCTCACGACGTATGACGATTACGAATACAGGGTCTATTAATTTTGGGAGCGGCAATTCAACAGATGGTGATCTCCTCCTCCTGAAGCCAACCAGCAATGCTCTCTTTCGTTTTGGGTCAGCTACAACTGCTAATAATTGCTATAGTATCCAATGGACATACGTAGCAGCTGGCAGTAGCTCCAATCGATTGGGTTTCGATGCTTACGGAAGTAGCAACACCCTTTGCATGACAGCCGATAAGCGAGTCTGTGTCGGAAGAAATGCGCCTGAGAGCCAACTACACGTACTCGGATCATCTGGTAATCTCTATGGCAGCTGGGAACGTGTTCAGGAGTGGTGGAATGATCAGGGAGCTCTTATCAAAGTTGGGCTCATCATATACAATGAGGCTGGAAACAGCGATACCAACGGCGCGTCGTTTGGGACCTATACAGCCGATCCTTTGCGATTTATGATAGGGGGCTCAAACAAGATGCTTCTCAACACTTCTGGACGGCTGGCAGTTAATCGCGTATCACCGGAGGCAACCATTCACGCTGGGGGCATGATATGGGCTGACGAGCTCTTTTATTCAAAGCAGAACGTGGACGGAAAATGTGTCTATCGAACGAACTGGAGCCAAGCAAACTACCTCGGGTGGGGGACAGATGCGACGGTTGGAGCTATGCGTCTGGGGGTATGCGATGCTAATTTTAACTGGGTTTCGTACAGCCCATGCCGAGGTGGTAGCTATACGAATGCTTCGGACCGGAGGCTAAAGAAAGACATTGTAGAGATCCCTTATGGATTGGATGAAGTGCTACGCATGCAACCAAAGCGTTTTGCTATGAGAAACGACAATTCAAATCACGTTGGCTTCATTGCTCAAGAAATGGCTGAGATCATCCCTGAATGTGTGTCAGGAGTAGAATCGCCTGATGATGAGTTAAATGAATCAGGGGAGCCTATTAACCCTATGGGTATCGATTTGGCATCTCTGGTATCAGTATTGACTAAAGCCATCCAAGAGATAAAGAAGGAAGTCGATGAGTTGAGATCGATTATCGCTGAGTAATTATATACAACATGGGTTGCGGTCCAAGTAAAGAGCTCAAAACCAACTTAACTACTGATGACCCGAACCAGATTGTTGGATCGACCATGCTCCAAGCTGATAAGATTATTGTTCTTGGTGATAGCGTGTTCCTGCCCACCCAAAGTCCTGATGGGGAGTCTGCCATACTTGAAATTAGTATCAGCGATAAAAAAATCAACATTTATCGAGGATTTAGAAATAAACTGACACGGATGGGGCTTTCTTAGAGAGCAAACGTCTTCACTGTTTTAGTTTTTTTCTTTGGCTGGTAAGCCCACATACGGCCACCCTCGGTTTGCGTTGATGCATCTACCTTTTTGATCGATTTATCGAGATCAGTTGCCCATACAGCTGCCTGAGTCTTTTGAGGTCGGTCATGAATGATAAGATTCTTCATGATTGCTTTGAGTTCAGCAACATTGTTATCGGCGTTTTCACCATAGCTACCAGCTGAGCTGGAAATAATGCGGGGGTTGAAGAAGAACATGGTTATAGTAGTCGAGTGATAATTTGCTTGAATTCCTTATCGTCAATCAATCGATTGCTGTACATATCCACCGTGAGAGACTTGAGCTGCTTAATAATGCTTGGATTATCATTTCCTAACTGAATCTCCCCCTTGAGCTTGTCATACTCAGCACGAAGGGTTTCCAATGGATCCGTGAGCTTATCGTGAAAACAGTATTGAAGATGCGTGATTGCAAGGATCTCCTTGAACATTTTTTTATCTTCGACGCTGAGTTTGTCATACGACGCCTGATCAATATGTTGCTTATACACAAGCATTCGGATCATGCCTTGAAGGCTATCACTGATCTGACACTTCGGACCACACTTTCGACGATTTGGTTGCACGATTACAAGAGTCTTAGCATCGAGGTCAGGAATACGAATATACTTGCTACCAAGCTGCTTGTAGATATATGCCGACGGTGTTGCTAATCCTTGAATCTCATTGAGATTATAGGTTCTACCGCGTCTGACAACACCTTCCAGTGGAGCCACACCCGCTCCTCTTAGGCCACGACCCTTCAACCCGCTTCCGCGAGAACGCTTTGCAAACTCGTCGGCGGCACGCTCACGCTCCTCTTCTTCCGCGATCTCTTGAGCCAATTTGGAATATTTCCTATACTTAACGTCATAAACCGACTTTGTGGCTCGTACAGCTGCCAATGAAGCACGAAGTGCAGATTTTGCTGCCTTAAGGACTGACTTGGAACGCTTGGTAGTTGACATGCGCGCTTCTTTCTCCGCTTCCTTCTCCTGCTTCTTTATGATTTCATATTGTTTCTGAGCTTCACCATATTTTAGGTAAGCGCGTTCAGCGTCATCATGAAGCATGTCCAATTCACTCTCCTCATATACATCCTCACTTTGTTGTTTAACGTCATCAGCATTGCTGAAGATTACCTCGCGAATGATCTTGAGATTGTCATTCACATTTTTAATCATTTTCTTCTCCGCTTCAGTTGCAGGTCCTTCGATATCAGTAGCAGTACGACGGGCATCTTCCAGACCGCTTAGAAGCGCAAGGAATGTATCCATCCAACGCATCACCTTCATTAGCCCAGTCCATGCGTTTCCTGAAACAACTTTATGGTCCTTATTCCTAATGTTGAAATAGTGATTATCACTTGGTACGCTAAAGTAGTACGTGGCATGGGCTTTTACACCATTCTTAGTATCGACGACAGGCTTCAGACGAAATGGGATAACAATCTTGTTGTCAAAGAGGCTCTTGTAGTACTCATATAGTATTTTCTTAGCTTCGCTGTCAGGGATTGATAGATTTCTATCCATATCTTTGACACGAAGCGACTGCACATAATTTGCTGGAGCGCCGTTTCCCAGCATCCACCGGAAAGAGTCGACGCTGATTGGTCAGGAAGTTCGGCTGGCGGGGACATGCGAGCCGTTGTGCGAAAGTGTGGCGGCTCCAAGGCAAAGTCTACGTTCCGGACGAACTCCAGGTTCACTTCCGGAAGCTCCTCATCCGAATCATTCCGGACTGACATAGTGAGTCCAAGTGACTTCCGACCGGTGGTGTTCCGGACGGAGCCTTCCGGACGGAGACATTCCAGACGGCGAAAACATTCCGGATGGTGGGGGCGTCCCGCCGGGTGCTGATTTGTACCCACAAAATCCTTCCAAGTTCCGACTATACT